>BMAO01033003.1:0-27509 GCA_019973975.1 Trichonephila clavata
AAATCGCAATTTTTATTAATTATGTCAAACATATAGCATCTTTTTTGCTCTTTACCTTTTGTTTAATAAATAGACTATAAATAAGTCAAATTTGTTTTGCGTCTGTCTCTTTCTTTGCCTGAACTTCATTATCCTTAATTTATGGACATGAGTGTAGAATTATAAATCCGTTGTGAATGCTTAAACTACAACAGTGCCAGCAGCGAGATAATGAATTTAACATATCATCTACTATCATCTCGAACCAATTTGGGATGTTACTAACCGTGAAAGTATGATGCGTACTGCTTTTCAAAAAGATCAGCAAATGTTAAACATAAACTTATAAGTCTGCTTGAATTTTAAACTGGTTTCGTCATTCGAAACCTGTCAAGAATCAAATTGTACTATTTACTGGTGTAATATCAGCTAATCAAAAATCTCAATTATATTATTCGTTTAATTTTAAAATCTTAAGTGGTTTTTCATTCAGAAAAACGGAAGGCGAGACTTTTTGTGCTTTGCTATAATTTTATATTCTTTCGTGAAAAGAAAATTTCAATGCTTTTTTACCAAAAGGATTTTTACGGGAATATTTGAATTTTTTATTTCTAATTATATTATATCTATAATTCATAATATAATCAGAATCACTGAAATATGAACTTAAAAACTATCGATTACGGAGAAGACTTAATCTTTATAATAAGTTAAACTTTCATTTTAATTGTAAATATTTTACAAGCTAACAATTAATAAATAGCGCTAATTTAAAAAATTAATTTCTATAAATCTGCTCGAAAGTACATGCTTTTAATTTGTAAACAATTACAAAATTATCATCAATCTAATAAAGCAAAGAAAATAGAAATGTAACACACAAGTTCGTATAGTCAAAAATAAGACGGCCTCAAGATTTCTGTAGCAAACTCGTAATTTTAAGAACTGAGATTGCTGTGGTTAAGACCAACCAACCTTCCCTTTTTATTCGCTTATAATTAGTTAAAGAATAATGTGTTACTAACACTTAATATAATAAAGCTAAGTTACTGTTGATTAATATCAAATAAAAATTAAATCGGCCTACTTACCCCAGAAAATTTAAACATCCATATAACATATAATTTTTAAGAAATAACTCGGTAAAAATTACAACATATTTTCAAATTTTTAAAGAAATTAAAAATATCATATTAAGTGTTAGCAACTTCCCACAAATACATTCTCTTGAAATTGTAATATTACACGTCGAAAGAAATGTGGTTTTTTACCTTCTTCCCTTTATTGTCTGTCTTTCAGAAACAATTAATACTCTGTCGTTTTGGATTAGTTTTCTACTCTGTTGAGGGTATGTAGTC
The DNA here is from genome assembly GCA_019973975.1 of Trichonephila clavata. Taxonomy (NCBI): domain Eukaryota; kingdom Metazoa; phylum Arthropoda; class Arachnida; order Araneae; family Nephilidae; genus Trichonephila; species Trichonephila clavata. The sequence continues at coordinate 1,338 of BMAO01033003.1, forward strand.
AACAAAGTGTCTTTCAGATAACAGTGAAACAGAGTACTCTGCAGAAGAATGTCCTAGTTTTGCTGGACATTCAGCCAAGTTTTACTGGCACAGTGAAAGTTTTCACACAGTCCGAGGCACTCTCGGGATGAGCCCGGATGGTATAATTTGCCTGCACGAGATTATCTCGGAAAAAGCCGTGAAAGGGTTCATTTCTGTTAGAAAAATACTTGATTTTGTTTCTTTCACTTAAGAGAAAATTAAAGAATCATTTATTTTAAATAAATATCAGAATATTGTGTTTCTGAAACAATAGAACAAAAACGCTTAAGACAGTGGTTTCTTAAAATTACGATCGCCGCGGTTATCCTCTATATATTAGCCTGACAGTGTGGACCTTCCAGATTTCTATAAATCTGCTCGAAAGTACAGTCTCCCCTGACTCCCAACTCATTGCTGATTGACTTAAAATTTCCTCAATAATCTTAACTTTTCTTCTGCTACATACACAGACTTTTTAACGAGTCTTATTTTTACTTTAAAAAAACAGTAAAGATGTAATTAAAAACATTCAAAATACTAATTTCAAATAACTATGAACTGAACTCTTCTAACTAAAATGGGAGCAAGTGTACAATAACTGTATAAATGGATTACTTGGCGCAAGTGAGATAGCGCCTCTAAGACCAAAGGCTAAAGGTGTCACTCAGAAGCTATTCGAATAAAAAACCAAAATGAATGCAATCATTATGATATTTGCTTCTCTAAGAATTCAATTCTTATACTTTTCACCGTATTTCTAGTTTTTTTGGAAATATAACATCGTATGAAATTTCAAGCTATAAAAAATTAAATGAGCCTGACAGCAGTTGCATATGATGTGTAACATTTGGCATGTTATCGTGATGCATACGCAACAGTAAGTTGAATCCTAAAAATATGAATCGGGTATGATTGGAAATAATTCTCTATCTAATAATGATATCTTTATTAAAAAATTATTTATTTAATACAAGGAGGAATGCAATTTTTCATCAAAAATAGGTATATATATTTTTGTTCAACTTAGGTAAGAGCGGTGACTTTTGGGATAGGTATGGTGTAGTAGATAGCTGAAGACTTTGTCAGATAGGTCTCATGAATAGACCATAAATATTCCGAGTGTAACGTCAAAAAACCACAGAGTTACTGCTATTTAAAAAAATTAAGTACATAAAAAAATAGTATGGAGCAGCTAGCAACCGGAAACCCAGCCTGTTTGTAGAGAAAAAGGAGGAAAATTGAACTCAGTAGGTCCTGGGAATGTAGGTGCAAATGGAACGGAGGTGGGGGGGGCAGCAAGAAGTAACGAAACTAATTCTCAAGGAAGGGGTGGAAGGCATTAGTATCAAAAATGAACATAGGTAACTCCAAACTAAGCAAAGATGGGGGATTATCCTAGTATTATTATCCCTTCTCACTTAGTTCGTGACGTCACCAAGCCTTTAAACCCCATAGAATTAACATGCAGTTTTTAATTTTAACGACGAAGCCCCTTTCTAGCCCACTACCATAGAACAAATTGGACAAAACGATGCAGCTCAACGAGGAGAAATTATGGTTCGAGTTTCAAAGCAGAGACTCAAAAATCCTGGGAGAGATGACGATTAAATACTTTTAAAAAAAAGAAATGGTGGGAAGGAAAAATAATTAATGCAATAAAATTATATTTGCAGAAAGCTTATAGGGATATCTATCGAATCAAGCAGATACGGAGGACCAAGGATACCTAGGGTTCGAGATATAAAATAAATAGTCCTGTAGGTGGAGCACTTGAGGTGGTCGATTTCTCATATATATATATACCTTGCTATATGATGCAATACTATCAAACCTCCAAATATCAAGACCCTAGCTTAATTCCAAAGGAGGGCAAAATGCTTACCCACCCTCAAAAGAATAACATGGGACTTGATATATTAGCTCTGGAGCTCCCCTAGGCCTACCAAAGGAGAGCTAAGAGGATAAATGGGTGCGTCTAATAGAGGAGAAACGTTGGATCAAATCTTAAAGCAGAAACACAAATACATTTTAAGATATTACCAATTTAAAATTTTAAGACTTTGAAACAAAATACAAGGAATGACCTTATGAGCAACAAATTTGGTGAAAACCAACGACAGCCCCAGGGGGCAACACATTAAAAGTTTAATTGACAACACGTACACTGATATCATAGCCCCCACCACACCTACACGTTTTGGCTACAACTCCGCATCCATCATTGACTTTGTTCTGACAAGAAATTTTTACTGGAATACCAGTATTATTTCTATGCCGGAACTTAGCTCAGATCACAATCCAATTATTTTAAATTTTCAAACCACTATTCAATTTAATTTCCCCACACGAAACGTTTCCACTGACTGGGAACGCTTTTGCATTCCCCTAAAAGACACACCTACCTTTCGACCAATCACTGCTCACACAGGAGAAGAGGTCGAAAGGCAAGTCCACATTAACCAATCAAATCCTCACAGCCTACAACGCAGCTTCTAAACCAATTCACAACAACAATAATATCTACATCGACAACGATCTTAGAACTCTCTTTAAATTAAGAAACAAAGCACGCAAAACATATCAATTCACAAGAAACCCCACAGACAAAACCACTCTCAATAGACTTCAAAACAAAATCAACAGAAAAGTTCCCGCTTTCACTCAAAAACAGTGGGAGGACACACTCACTTCCCTGGATTCCGAGGACGGCTCCCTTTGGGGACTTGCCAAAAGTTTCCGGAAGAAGAGGTCTCCCATCCCCGCTCTCAAAGGACACACTAACATCGCATACTCCGACACAGACAAGGCTGAAACACTAGTGGATTCACTGGAAAATCAGTTCAAATTAAACAACATCACAAATCCACTCGACAAAACACACACGCGACTGGTTACTAGATTTTTCAATAACGAAAATAACTTCGATGATCTACCTCTTAACCCCAAACCTTCCAAAATACTAACCCATATTAAAAATCTGAAAATTAAAAAAGCCCCAGGAAGAGAGGGCATCACTAACAAAATGATTAAAAATTTTAACAAATCTGTAATTTTCCAAATCACTAACATAATACTGATCCTGAAACCTGGTAAAGATCCAACTCTACCAGATAATTTTCGTCCAATATCATTATTACCTGTTCTCAGCAAATTAGCTGAGAAAATTATTCTAGACAGGCTTTGCCTACACCTCAACACTAACGACATTCTAATCCCCCAGCAGCACGGCTTCCGCGCTGACCTCTCCACATCACACCAGCTTCTGCGGGGAGTGGAGTACATAAATACAGGATTTAAAGATCGGAAATCAACTGGCGCTATTTTCCTGGACATACAAAAAGCATTTGATAGAGTATGGCACACTGGCCTACTCTACAAACTCATTAAAATCAATACACCACCTCACTTAATTAAAATAATTTCCTCCTATCTCTCTAATAGAACTTTCTCCGTTAGAGTACATAACACCCACTCTACTAACAGATTCATAGAAAGCGGGGTACCACAGGGGAGCATTTATCTCCTGCCCTCTTCAATATCTACATTAACGATATTCCTAGAACCAGTCAAACCACAGTCTGCCTCTACGCAGACGACACCGCCATCTTAGCACAAAGCAAAGAACTCTCACTCGTTTCTCACTTTTTACACAAACACATCGCCAAACTTGAAGAATGGTTCTCTGTGTGGAAGATAGCGTTAAACGTATCTAAAACAGAGGCCGTCTTCTTCTCTCACCACATAAAAAAGCAACCTCCGGACTTGTACTTACACAACACACACATTCCCTGGTCTCGCAACACGAAGTACCTAGGAGTAATCCTTGATAAGCGACTCACTTTCAAACAACACATCATACATATTCGCAGAAACTTCAATATTTCCGTGGCTAAAGTTTTCCCCTTAATTTCCCGGAAATCTTGCTGCTCAATCTAGGGACATGCAGCCTACTCTAATATCAAATTATTAGAAACAGCTCAAAACAAAAGCATTAGAATTATAACAAACGCTGACTGGTATATGAGAAATGAAGACATCAGATCAGCACTTAACTTAAAAACACTCAAACAAGTTTTCAAGAAAATAGCAATTAAATTCTTTGATAAAATTGATTCACACAACAATAGAGCAATAGCCAGAATTGAAAAATATAACCCAAATCCACTTTTTAATCGCCCACGTAATATTATCTTTTAATTCAATCTTTATATTTCCTTTAAATTCACACAGAAAATTCCTACACACTCATTTTTTCTACCGAACTCGCTCTCTTCCAATGGGAGACGAGCAGAACGACCAATAGAATCACTTTCTATGACACCTCCTAGATGATCAAAATCCAAATTCCAAAGACACCCCCCCCCTCATAGAGGGAGGCAAAGGCTGCTCCCCGATTGGTCAACGCGCACTGACATAACACCTCTTAAATAGCCAACTCAGAAAGGCAACCAGCAGACGATCCACGTATTGACCCGAAAGGGTTTCTTCGGACGGCTTTACCTCTCTCAATTTGCCTCCCTCCGGGAGGCGTCACTCGTCTAATGGTTGTTCTTTTTCACCCTATTTTCAGGGATACTGGGTATAAGCATTTATTGCTGGAACCCGAACCATCTAATTTTCGTTTCGTTCAACCAGCAGACGGAGGGCAGTTTCCGACGGAGCAGGTTCCCTGCGCCGATCGTTTTCTCCACCTCACAAAGATTACGTCGATCACTCCTAGCAGAGGCCGACACTTTTCTCAGTATTCTCCATCAATCTCAGATTATTTTCACTAAATACACACATTCACAGACATATTCCACCCACTTAAAATACTTTTATTTTTCACTTAAAGTAACTTTTAATTTCTCAAGTATTTAATTTATCTCTATTTCTTAAATTTTTTCAATCTTCATGACCACAAATGCAGCAAAGGGCTAAGGTTAAGCCGAAACAAAGTCTCCCCAAAGTTCTCCCAGGATAGGAGTTTAAGCTTCCCTGCTGGAAGCAGGCACTCCAAGAAGCATTCAACAATTGGTGAAAACCAATGGAGGACGAGTGATCGAATGATCTAGGTCCGAGTGGACTGAATGTCTCAGGTGTCGAACAAATGGCAAAATGCTGTCCAGGGGGACGCACCTGGGGGGGGGTCGAGTCCTTGTACTTCCTAACCAAACACGAAGTACTATCTATCCCTCAAATATCAACCATATATTATTAAAAAATGGCACCATAGGATTAGCATAGGAATTGATATTTTAATGTGTAAGCCTTTCCCTGTCCAAAGCAGGTTATCATTAGTAAAAAAACTATGAGAGGGAGAGATGGCAGACCAAGTCGATCAGTGCAACCGCGCGTGCTTCCCGGTTTTCTGTTACACACGTCCGTCCATTTCCACGAAATCACTGTCACAAATATCCAGCAACCAAAAGGAAAGGTGTTACACACACACATCAAAAACTGAATCAATGTTCTTCAAATAAATACATATTGTAATAGAGTTTTTACATCGGAAGCAATTTAGTGGTCCAGTGAAGGATTGTACATCTTTCAGTTTTTCCACGAAGCGTTCCAAAGTGAGAAAAAGAAATTTTATCATTGAATGAGAGATCTTCGCGTACCCACTAGGAAGGCGCTATGGACCAATGGACTACTGTTCAGGAACCTATGTCTTAAAGCATTGCCATTCGCTTATAAAATGAATATATATGAGTTTATGAATGAAATTATATTGAAGCATACGTTTTATATTTTCGTAGTTATTTCTCCAATGTGATGACTGTTTTTTTACAATATTGACAAAAAATACGAACAATGAAATGTACTTTGAAAATTAAAATGAATAAATATCCTTATCAAATAATGTTTTTGTAAATGGATATTATCTTTGAGAATTTTTTTTTAATTTGACATCGAATTAGACTTCTCAAAATGCTTGGTAGTTACTAGCAGTTGCAGTATGATTTCAGAATAAGCAACATCTCGTTATATGTTCGGAAGTTATTGGGAGATGTGTGTTATGGTTAACGCTATTATAATATTGTATATTTCTGTGTGACTCTGAAATCTCTAGATCATGCAAAAATTTCTTCACTAACCGCAACATTCTTTAGTGCGCTCGAGATGAAAAGCAAAAAATGTAAAATATCTAGCAAGCCTGCCCATCAATTAAAATCTTCAAAGAATCTTTATTCATTGCTTTTTCTTATAAAGCTCAATTCATAAGTTTTAAACAATCGTTTTTTTTAAAATTATCATCTATATTAGCAGATATTATATCCATCCAAAAAGTAAAAAAATATACGTTTATTTTGGTATATGTGATGCAAGGTTTTGATTTTCTAAGAAAATAAAAAATAGAATACTTTGTTTATTACATCGAAAAAGAAACTAAGTTCACATTTTCAATCTATAAGTAAGTTGAATTAAATTTACGAATAGAACAAAACAGTTATACTGAATTATATAACAATTCATTTTTAAAACAAACCACATAATTTCAGCAGTTATTTCCATGTCAAATTACTTAACGACATTAAGTTTGCTTAATCGACATTAGAAGCAACATTTGGTTTGCTTACTGTCGACTTCAAAACTATGAAACAGGTTCCTGTGTCATATCTTAAGTATGTTTTAAGTGATTGACTATATACCTCCTTCATTCTATTTATAGCTAGGGAAATGTATTTAAAATTCTATAGATCAGAATTACATTAGCCCTGCTATGTATACCACGAATCTTTAGTAGAATCAGGAAACCGTTGTGAATAGTTAGACCGCAACAGTGCCATCAGCGAGAAATGAATGTAACAATGAGCTTCTATCATCTCAAACCTATTTTGGATGTTACTAACCGTGAAAGTACGGCGCTTACTGCTTTTACAAACAGATCAGCACGTGAACACGATTGAACATAAACTTAAAAAAGTCTGTTTCAATGTTCAACTGGTATCATCAATCGAAACCTGTCAGGAATCTAACTCGGCCTTTCAAAAATTAATTAGTTAATCAAAAATTTCAATGAATTTACTTGTACAATTTTAAATTTCCCATTGGTTGTTCATTCAGACCAATGGAAGTCTAGAATTACTGTGTTTTTTATTGTTTTAAACATTTTTCGTTAAAAGAAAATTTCCATGCTTTCTTATAAAAAAAAGGAATTTTAACTGGAATGTTTGATTTTTACTTCAATTTATATTATATCTATAATTCATAAAATAATCAGAATTACTTAAGAATGAACTAAAAAGCTCTCTAATACGAAAACGAATGAACCTTTTAACAAAGTTATAATTTCATTTTTCATTGTAAATGTTTAACAAGCTAACAATTAATAAATACTGCTTAATTTAAGAAATAAATTTCTGTAAAATTGTTCCTAATAACATAAATTTTATTAATAACTGTTTACAGAATTACCATCAATTTGAAGAAGCAATGAAAATAGAACTATAACAATGTCAAAAATAACGCCGCCTTTAAGATTTCTGTAGTAAACAGTTTTAGGAATGAGATTGCTGAGTTTAAGACCAACTAGCGTTCTCTAGTAATTTACGTATAATTTTTGATTGCAACTAAAAGAAAGTAATTTAAGAATAATGTGTTATTAATATTAAGGGTAATAATCATATAATTTTAAAAGAAAAATATTCAGTATAATGTAGCTAAGTTACTAATGATTCATATAAAATAAAAATTAAATCGGTCCACTTAATTCAGAAAATATTAAAAATCTATATAACATTTATAAATTTTAAGAATTCGGTAAAAATGATCAGATATTTTCCAACTTTTAAAGAAATTAAAAATATCAGATTAAGTGCTAGCAACTTCCCACAGACACATTCACTTCAATTTATAATATTACACGTCGAAAGAAATATTTCCCCGTTTTGAATCGCTTTATAGATTTCTACACATAATTTATTCTAACGTGATTGCTCTTTATTTATGAGATTAGATGACCACATAACAAATTTCATCCGTAAGAAAATTGAGGAAAGCTTTTCTTCTAAGATTGAAATCAAACTGGAATGTTATGTCACTGATGTAGTATCTTCTTGCTTAATGTTGCAAACCCTCTGACTTCGTTGTTGTTACCAGCCCATTCTTGGTTCTTTTTTTTCTGGATTCTGAAACAAAAAGTGTCATTTTTTAATGATTATTTTTGAACATACATACCTTTTTAAACATAATAACCCCATTCGCACCCCATTGTTCAAAATTTCTTATAGATTAAATTCAATGTTCATGAAATTTCTTATAATACATGGAATTTATTTGCTTATAGTACCACAGATTTAATAAATTTTTTGTAAACTTTGTAAGCTTTTACAAATTATATTATGCATTTATATTTGCTTTAGTATTGATCAATACTTATAAAACAAATTAAAACCTGTTTCTAAGTAATTGAAGATTAATTGTACCAGAAATTAATTCAAGAATACCAATAAGTAGATGAATCATAAAATTGACCCCCCAAAAAACCAAAGTATGTGAGAGTGAGAATTATATTAGCGTCATAATAAAAAGTTCTGTCGGTGTCATACCATTTAATTTTGGACCATGTTCAAATGACGAGGAAGACACACAGCTGGCACCCCTCTTCTATCTTTCAAACAAACTAGAGGAATTTTGAAAACTCGATATATTTTTCACGTGGATCGGCCTCCTCTATGCGGTATGTCTTCAACAGTACTAGATTTGAAATCATGACACGCTAGTGAAGTGTCATTACTGCATAATACATCCAACCATAAATAGAATGGCATTATATTTCAAATTTGTTAGATACGCACAGCAAATCTTTCCAAATTAAATTGAAATTAACTGAATGGAAAGAAAATTAAGGGTTGTTTAAGAGCAGAACTTGAATTCTATAAACGCATATATTTTACAGATGGTGAAATATAAATGGAACGAAAAAATACTCAACATTATACACCCATCTATTTTTGCGCAAGATGGATACGTTCCTTAAAAAACCTTTCAAAAATAGCCATGAAAAAAATATGAGACGTATATTTAATTTGGGGATAAGTTCCAAATCTTTAAAAGAACGCGTAAGATGAAAATTCTCTAAATATTTTCCTAACAAATCGTGCTAAAAAGTATTAATAAAATTCATGAAAATTCTCTAAATATTTTCCTAACAAATCGTGATAAAAAGTATTAATAAAATTCATGCTCCATATTTATAAAAGAAAAAAAATCATTCTTATTACAAAAAAAATATAAATTAGCGTGCAGTGAATATTCATTTAATGAGTACATACATATAATAATTTTAATTTAAATTAGAAATAAATGAAACCCTATCAACTCTTCATTGCTACTTAAAAAAACAAGAGTGCACGTTTATTGCAAATTGGATCAAAACCACTATCGTCGGTAGATGTGTCAGAAATGTCTTCTACAAGTATTCAGCTTCGGTTCAAATGAAGAATTTCGTTCGTTATTAACTGCCACAGTTTTTTTCTAATTGAGAACATTTATAAACCTCATGCACCACACAATGAATCACACGAGCTATTATAACACAAAGGAAAGATTTCAGTAATAACATCAATGCCTTCTCCGGGAATCGAGCCCTCTCCCTACAGCACCGCAGTCAGCGTCATATATACCACTATACTGTTTGGGAGCTATCAAACTGCCATAGTTGGATTGTTTTTTTTTTCATCACAAAGTCTGCTTTATATACTGTTTTTGATTATGATTATTATTATTATTTTCCAAAGTTGCTCATATAATTTCAGTTATTCTGCTGCACAATTTTTATGATTACGTTGAAATTATAATGCACGCTCTCTCTAAGTCAGGGTCATGAGTAAGAAAATTTAATTTCATCCTTGCAGCACATCTGAAGCCCTCGTGAATTCAATCAGCTGCTAATAGCTGACGAATTTCATCATTATTGACTACTTTATTAGAATAAATTGTCATAAATTCAAGGAAATCGTTCTCATCAATGTCGCACGTATCGAAAATTTTCTTGGAGTAAGAAAAAAAAAATCGTGTAAAACATTTTGCAAATTCCTGCAACTTTTTATTTCAAAATTGTGTAAAAAAAGGGGGGTGCAATTTAACTTCAATAAATTTTAATAGATATATAATCTTAATTATTAAAATTAAATAAAATCTTCTTGTGACAAGAATTTTTTTTTCCAAATTATTCGAATTAATATTTAAATTTTACTTCTGTAAATACTTAAATATATATATTTCTAATTTAATATATTTAAATATTTTAAATTATACTTAAATATTTAAAACTTCTCAATTTTTTCTGAAAATTGTAAATAATATACTTCAAATAAAATTATAAACATAATCATCCAAATTTTGCTGACACTAATTCAAAAAATAAATTTAAAAAAAATAATCTTTTTCTGTAGCTCTTTTTTATTTTCTGCCTTATACAATGCATTTAAGTTTTTAAAGTAAACATGAACTCACATTTTCTTGTTATATATCCATGATTTACATCGCATTCAATTTTTTCAAATACAATGTTCATTAAGATTATTGCATTTGTTCTGTAGACATTTTATGGTTTAAAATTAGCTTGATACAGCCAGCAGCATATAAGTTATGTCTTTTAATTTCCCTGAAATACTTTATACGTTTGAAATGAGCTATTTCCAAAACAATATGCAGGTTAGCTCAAGTATTATTGAAGCCGCCGTTGATGGAGGGTCACTTTCAACATGACTTAACCCTTTATCTACTGATGGTACTTATAAGTACGACTCACATTGAAATTAGAAAGAAAAACCATTTTTATGAATACTGAAGATTCGTTGTAGGAATATTCTTTTAAATCTACTTTTCAAGATATATGGCAGAACGGTTTCTGTAATAATTATTTTAGCGAGGAAGCCGAATAGTTATATAGCAGAAGAATCATTTTCAGCTAACTTTTTGATCGGATTCTTAAGATTGTCTTATTTGTTCCGAAAATTTAGTTAATGTCAAAGGTAAGTATCTTATTTTTTTGTATGCTACTGAAGACCTTAGAAAACGATTTGAGTATTTTTTTAAGTGAAGAGTGTATATAATTAATTTTACAATTGAATATCTTTAATTAATTAATTAGCTCTAACAGATTAAATTTCCCCAAGTGGAGTATTTTGCTTATGTATATACCTTAATTTCCAATGTAGAGATTCAAAAAAAAATATATTGCATGGAAAAAACTGCAGTAAATTATAATGCAATAGATAAAGGGTTCTTCTAATTAATAAAAATTAATGGGAACACCTTAAACCTTTGCAAATTTGACTTGCATCCAACCTACTTCTCTGAGCCTTTTTAGCAGAATATGCATTAAATATAAGTCTGTATAAATGTAAATTGTGTAATTGCCAACTTAATAAACCTGTTGGCACCCACTTGATGGTGTAAGAAAAGGATTACAACTCTCACACTGAAAAAAATACGCAGATTAATTAAAACAAATTAAATTACTTATTATCAAAAGCATGGTTTCATTTTCAGAAACCTTCAGAGCATTACATTACGTTATATAGATGACATAATAATAACTATTTTATGCACAATACCCCATGAATTTAATAACACAAATTCGTAATTATAAGTGGTTATTCTTGTGTTACTTGCAAACTCTTTAATTTGCTAACTTACTGATTTTCTACAGTTTTGAGTAATTTTCAATTAAAAATTATTACGTGAGCCATATATGGAAATATATAAAATATTTTAGTCATTTTAATATTTTTTTAAGAAAAATTTGGATCTCATTTTATATGTAAATTACGTATTTCATTGGTATCAGTAATTGAAATGAATAGATAAGTTGAAAAACTCTACTGGAGTTAAAAATTTTTCTGTTTTGTAAAATTTAAAAAACCTAATTTTGAAGTAAAAACACATTTTTTTATATTTAGCCTACATGTACTTTTAGCTTCGGAAATGTTATACAGATCGGATTATAGTTTTTTTACTGTTTGATTTCGCATTTTGAAAATTTGCGCTTTTTCCCACAATTTCTAATATGTAAGCATACATAATCTGTATTTTGAATAAAAGAAACAGAACTGAGATAAAATGACTAAATTAAAAAATTGAAATTATGATCATTTATAGAGTATTGATTCCACTGATATCTGCTTAACTCACTAAACCTGCATAATTCGACAACCATGTGGCGTGCCAAACTAATCTTTCAATATGATTCAGCGTGCCAAACCTTAGGTAATTTTGTAAAATTTAATTCCCGCACGCATAGTTAGAGAATAAATGTCAATATAATAGATCAACAGTTTATTATATATTCAGTTTGCATCATTTACAGGGTGGTCGTGTTAGACTAATGGTCAAGGTTATAGACTCGTTGCAGGCGAGTCATGAGTTTGAGCCCAGTACCGCTGAAGACGACCCGTATAGGAGAGCGATGCACGTTAAATCTGTCGAGAGCTCAAACGTCCTACAGTTGATATTCTGTGATAGTTATTAGTTCAGGTGTCATCCTCATCACTTGAACATGGTTCAAATTACGAGTTGTGTCACCAAAAGTCTGGGATTATCTAAACAATGCGATACTAATATTCCCTCACTGAGGCATTGCTTAAAAAAAGATGCTTCTTAATATAAAAATAAGCATTATGAAATATAACCATTTTTTAATTAAAATTTAAAATTTTTCATATATTATGTTGTATTTTAAACATACTTAGTCAACTATAAAATAGACAACAGAAAATATAAATTTTCTCTTCATGATAGTTAAATAAAAAGATAAAGAAAAATTTTAATGCTGACATTCTGCGTGCATCGCTCTACTTTCATTTACCAACGTTAGGCGTTTCATTTCTTACTTTATGTCTGAAACGAACCTGAGCATTTAGTTATTACACAGTTTAACTGCGGAATCAAAACATTTTTCATGTGAGTGAAGATGTTTTACTTAGATATGTAGTATCAAAATCAGAAATTATTGTGTACATGCTATTTTCTTTTTCTAACAATTAATTCTCTCAAGCAGTAGTATTCAGTAATTTACAAAATTTCTATAAATTTGTCTTTAGAGTTATTAGGTGTACAACTTTGCTTCCGCCGTTTTGCAATAGATGGATGTAGCGGTAAGTGGTAGTCAAATTAAATAGATCGTAGGTGTTATACAATAGGCTTAGGTATTTGTAAACATAACGCCATCGAAATATTAGTCGATTTGTGTCTGGATCATAAATTTATTCTCGAATAAATCTGTGAGCTTACGAGCCAAATTTTCATCATTTGCGGGAGGTTTTAAAATTTTCTGCTTTAATATGAAGAAATCTGCGGCTGAGACTCATCGAATGTTTTCAAATACCTAAGGTGAGGCCGCTATTAGTGAAAGAACGTGACGAGAGTGATTTCAAAGCTTCAAGAACGGTGATTTTGACGTCGAAGAACAGTATGGCGGGGGAAGAGAGAAGATTTTCGAAGATGCAGAATTGGAGGCATTACTTGATCAAGACTCGTGTCAAACGCAACAAGAATTGGCAAGATCATTGGGAGTGACGCAACAAGCTATTTCAAAACGCCCGAAAGTCATTCAGAAACAAGGAAATTGGGTGCCGTACGAGTTGAAGCCGAGAGATGTTGAACGGTGTTTGTTTGCTTGTGAATAGCTGCTTGCAAGGCATGGATGGAAAGGATTTCTGCTTCGCATTGTGTCTGGGGACGAAAAATGGGTTCATTACGATAATCCCAAGTGCAGAAAATCATGGGGATCTCCCGGCCATGCTTCCACGTCGACGGCCAAACTGAATATTCGTGGTTCCAAGGTCATGCTCAGTATTTGTTGGGACCAGCTCAGCGTAGTGTATTATGATTTGTTAAAACCGACTGAAACAATCACAGGCGATCGTTATCGAACGCAATTAATGCGTTTAAGCCGAGCATTGAAAGACAAACGGCCGCAATACAACTAGATACATGATAAAGTGATTTTACAGCATGGGCAATGCTCGACTCCATGTTGCGAAAGTGGTCAAGACATACTTGGAAACGTTGAAATGGGAAGTCTTACCCCACCCGCCGTATTCTCCAGACGTTGCTTCCTCGGACTATCACTTGTTTCGATCAATGGCACACGGCCTGGCCGACCAGCACTTCCGGTCTTATCAACAAGTAAAAAATTGGATCGATTCATGGATCGCTTCAAAAGATGACCAGTTTTTTCAAGGCGGGATTCGTACACTGCCCGAAAGATAGGAGAAATTAGTGGCCAGCGATAGACAATACTTTGAATCATAAATGTATAACCAATTTTTTTTACAATAAAGCAATAATTTTTTTAAAATAAATTTCGGAAATAAAACGGTGGAAGCAAAGTTGTACGCCTAATATTATATTCAGACTTTCTTCATACTTTCATTTACGTTCATAGTTCTGAAGATGTCTTCAAATTTTTAAATTCATCAACTTCCATCCACCCAAAAATTGACAAATTTGTAATGGAGTGCAGAGTGTAACTGAAAATGGCACCACGTGCTCCACGTTCCTTAGGATGCTGACCCTTAGTCTAGTGGCTGCAATATAGCAGGTTCACGTGGCGTGAATCAAAAGATAATGTGTCGATTATCTTGTCATTTGACTCTGTATTTAAAATACTGTCTATTACCAATAATTATTGTGAATTTCTTGAGATTTCCACCTTAATGAGCAATCAATCTCTGAGCATTTCGAAAAGTCGAGCATAAATAGTGGATATTTTTAGAAAAGAAACGGAATAGTTTATAGGAATCAATTCTAGAATAGTTTTTTTTGGTGAAATATATGTGTAGCTAAAAACGTTTTTTGTCTGAATTTTAATTACTATATAAATATATTAATAAATATACCCCAAGTTTCATTTAAAGTCGTGACAAATAAGTAGAACAATTGATTATCAAATTATTGATTTATAAATCTCCAATTGAGAGGCAACACCAAAGGTATAGACACGAAAAATCACAATTGTGAATAATTTGATGATTAATATCGATTTCTTTTAGACGATAATAATCTCCTTAATCTCCATCATGAAGTTAACGAGAGTATTTCAAACCTCATTTGGTTCACTTTACATCGCATCCACTAAAGGGTGAATTTACCGTGTAGAGTTTAAAAAGAATGGTGAATAAACAACTGTAACAAATAATCCACCACGTTTCAAATACGTTTGACGTTTCCGGACATTTGGCCTGCTTAGCGAGCTTTCATCCTATATCAGTGATGGCGAACCTATGACCGGTGGGTCAGAAACTGACCCACACAAACTTTTTATTTGAACCACGATTGCTAGGCTACTCCTTGTTTATTTACGTGGGTTTATTTAGATTTTCTAATTTGTGTAGATTACTTATATTCTATTTGTACTTTTTAAGCACTGCATTAACACAAAAGCAATTTACATGCTGTCTAAAACTTTCAATGTGATCGTTACAATTCCAAAGTTACGTAAATGACAACAAATGTATATGAAAGTATGTGGTATTTGAAATAAAGCAAAATAGTGTTTACAAAAAATCAAATAAAGTACATAATTTTACCCACAATATTTTTTTTTGAAAAAAAAAAAAAGAAACGAGTCTTACAGTAGTCGCATACGATGTGTAACATCTGACATTTTATCATGATAAATTCGCAATAGCAACTTAAATCCTGAAAAAAAAAATGAATCGAGTAGGATTGGAAATAATTTTCTATGGAATAATTATATCTTTAATGAAAATTTTATTTAATTAACGCAAGGAGTAATGCAATTTTTTATCAAAAATAATTATTCTTGTTCAATTTGGGGAAGAGTGGTAATGATAACTTATGATAACTAAAATATGACATATATACTTGTGATTTCAAAGTATTTAAAAACCATTGAAAAACAGTGTCAATAACAGTACCACGGTTAGTTGTCGAAACATTTCGATTTGTGTTCATTTCGAGCTTGAGTTCATCATTCAAAAAAGCTATGAGGGGCTCGGCTTCTAGCAAACTGAAGTTAACTTTAAAATCACCACTCAAAATCATGGGAAGCGAGTGATAGTTTTTTTTTTTAAAGAGCAAAACCACCTTCGGTATATGGTATAAGTAAAAAATGCAGGAAATCTTTAATTTTTTGAACCGTTTGATTCGGAGAAATGTATACGACCACCGAAATCACTGTTTGTCCATTTTCAAATAAGCATTCTGCCGCACATATGTCCCCAATATCTTGAATAACAATACCCAATCCACTTGTTTGAGGATAAGTAATATCCATATGAGGAGAGAGTCACAACATGTGACTTGTTCTCTTTGCGATAGATCGCAACACCAGCTGTGCTTCTTCTTTGATCTTAAAGTGAGAAAACAAAACAAAAACAAAGAACTCAACACCTAGACCGCAGGGGGGGTCCCTCCGAATGTAGGAGAAAAAAACAGAACTTCAATGGGAGGGTAGGGAAGAGACACCACCAAGCGCGCTGCTCGGTCAAATTAAATAGCGTGCGCTTCCCCCACCTTCATGTTACGCATTTCCGTCCCTTTTCACGAAATCACTCCCACAAATCTCCAGCAATCGAGAGGAAAGATGTTACACATCAAAAATCGACAAACCAAAGTAAATAATCTTATTTAAAACACTTTCTTTTGATAAAAAATGCCCTTTTCTAATTTTATGTTTAGTTATGTTTTGTAGAAAGACATTTATGTATCATTTGTACCTTCCCTTCTTTTTTTCACCTTGTGGCACCATGCGCATGTCTGGCATTCTTGATACTAGCAATTTTTGGCTCTCAATTTAAGACGCGCCTTTACCACTCAGTACCAGTGTTGAACTTAGTGGCATCCATTTCAAAAACACTTTAAAGTAATGTGTATTGATGTGTATGTATATTACCGTACGTTAATAAAAAATTTCTTCTCAAATTATTGTATTCTAAATATAAATATTCTAAATTGTATCCCTGTACAATGTCAGTGGTTAGAGTAGTCGGTACCCCCAATACCGCTAATGTTAAATTGAGCTATTTTATGTACGTTTTTATCAGAAACTGTTAAATATGAAAAAACTTCATATTTTGTCTGTATATTAATTAGACTTTTTTATTTATACTGAAGTGAGTTTTTTCAAATATATTGTTTAATTTTTTCAAAAACATGCATCGCAAATATATTACTATGAATGTTTTGAAAATTGTCATTTTTTTCACGATAATTGATTTTAAAATATATTTTAGAAAGTTAAATAAAAGCTCACTTCAGTATATATGGTTACATAACAGTAATATTCAGTAAAGAATGCAAGTGCTTTGATTGAATAGGTTCTGAGAAAAAGGAACACGCATTTTTAAAAACACCGTTTAGAGATATATGCATTTTTAATATGAATCACTTCATCACAAAAATTATGAGCTACAACATGTATTTGTCCCATTTTATTACACATTAGCTTATACTTCATTTATTTTAAGACTTTTTTGTTTCCTATTTTACTTATATTGCATAAAAAATACAAACATAGCATTTTCAGTTTTCGTTTAACGAGATGTTTTGTAATATTTACATTAATTTTCTCAAAATATGCATCAATTTTTGAAGAAGTTTTATCTGTGGTGTAATTACAAATATAAAAAAAAAGAATTAAACATCATGAATGTCCTGTAATAATGTATTAATATTTAAAAGTAAGGATTTGGAAATATGTGATTATAATACATTTCTCGAAAGTTTTCATTAATGTTTTGTATATTCACATGCAAATAGTATTTCTAAATGTATCAGGTCACAATAACTGTTACACTGATCAAATGATTTCTGAAACAGACAAAGTAAAACTGTTTTTATCTTTTTAAACATGAAATTTATGTAATTTTATGGGTATAACAAGATTTACAGTTAACGATAAAACCATCACATATACATATGTATCTTTTCTCAGAAACTGTTAAATATTAAAACTTCAGATTTTCTCTGCATATTAATTAGACTTTAATATTTATACCAAAGTGAGATATTTCAAATATCTTGTTAAGTTTTTTCAAAACCTTGCAACATAATGTATTACTATGAATTTCTTCAAATTTTTTTTCTACGACAAATGCTGTATGTTAAAAATTTTGGGAAAATTTATAAAGGCTCACTTCCGAATACATAGTTACATATCAGTTATGTTTCATTGAAATTTTATGAGAATCCTTGCATTACTTTCTGAGAAAAAAGTACATACATTTTGATAAATAAAATTTTGCAAAAATGCATTTTTAACATGAAATGTCACTTCATCACAAAAATTATGAATTACAACATGTATTTGCCACATTTATTCAACATTAGCAACATGTATTTTAAGTAAAATCAATATATTTTAAGTAAAATAGGAGTCAGAAAACATTTTAAATACTCAGAAAATACATACATAGCATTTTTCAAATTTTGTTTAACGAGATATTTTGTAAAATTTGCATCTAATTTCTCAAAATCTCTATAAATTTTTGAAGAATGTTTGACTGATATACATTACAAATATCCAAATATCAAAGTTGACAATAAATTATCATAAATATAATGTGAAAAAATTTATCTATATGGTTTTGGTGTGCATTTGAAAAAAAACATGATTTTACGACATTTCGAAAGTTTTCATCAGTGTTTTGTGTGTTCACATGCAAACATAAGTTTCTAAAACATTTAAATTTCAAAAGTTTCTCTTAACTGGACACATGAATTTTTAAACAGACAAAATAAAACTCTTTTTATGTTTTTAAACATGATATTTATGTATTTTTATGTATTTAACCAGATACTTGGAGCGACAAATGGTATTACACATCTAAATTTTTGTATGTGCACACAATTCATTCAGAAACTTTTGAATATATATATATATATTTGAGTTTAAAAACTTGTCTGTACAGTAAAGAAACATTTATATTCATACTAAAGTGATATTTTTTTAAAAACAAACTTCTATTTATCGTCCCTAAATTTATTCAAAGGTGCCATTTTGACACTTGTGCTCTAAGCTAAATGTTTTTTTTTTGTAATACTTTCAAAATATCACTTTAATATGCACAGGAATGCATAAGGAATATATAATGTAAACTTGAAGTGTATTTACTCACATACAGTAAATTTAGAAAGATTTTATTTTTTAAACACAATTTTAAAAATATAAATTATTAAAATAGTGGTTTTGAAAAAAAAACATACCTTGTCAAAATGAACAATTTCTAAATACTAATTTAAAACACTTGGAAACATGTTTTAACTAGAAATCTCGCCACCAAACTAATACAGTTAATCGAACAGTCAACTGCTATCTAAAGTTAATTGCGTTTGAATAAACAAAAATAAGGCTTTGCAATTGTTTCAGGATATTTAAAAGGCAAATATCTGTCAAAAGGGGGCGTGGCCCAACAGTTGATGATTTTTTAAAAGTCATTTTGACATACTTCTAATTGAAAATACGTTAACATGTTATATCCCTAGAAAGGTAATGAAATACAGAATTCAAAAATATCAAAAACTCAAAATCGATCATTTCATGATTTTTACTGACTGCTCTTAACCCTTTGAAGCGCGGAAAAATAAATTCGCTGAATTTTTCAAAATAAAATTATAAATGCAATGTATAGAACCTAAGAACAGAGAAAATACCTTTAAAAAAATTACAGTACATTCCCCTCCGAGGGGAGAGGTGGTTTGATAGAAGTACCACCGCGCACCTACGACATAATTCTCGGATAACCAATATATGATTTGCGTCAGATTTGTAAGAATATTTTTTATATATTTTGTAATAAATTTACTAAAATATGCAATATTAAGTATTAGAATTACTTTTTAAATATTAAATAATGCAAAATATAACTATAAGTGATTGAAATCAACTTCAATAGCCAGTAAAGTTTTTTTTCATTGTTTCTTTATTATTAAATAAATAAAAAATGCAGTAATAAAGAAAAAAATAAACCTCTCCCCCAAATCAATTGCAAAACCGCCATAAATTATTAGTTATTTCACTGCCTGAGTCAACGAAAAGAAAAAAAAGGGCTAAATCTCTCACGTGTGCGTGCTGTAAGCCAGAGAAGAAACGGACAATTTTCATGTTCTAGGTGCGCGGTGGTACATATCTGAAACCACCACAAAGTAAATTGGGTAGAGTTGGTTTTTTTCATCATTTATCATACTAAAAATTAGTTATGCTATGAACAGCATATGCAGCAAAAATGTACATACCTTACTTTGAATTTTTGTCTATTTTTATTTACTAAAAAAAATCTTTTTGAAAGTGGTTAAAAAAGGCTTTTAAAATGATGCATTTTTCTCACAGAAATAAAAGTTTTCTGTCTCGTGCTGACATCTAGTGTCTTTTATAAGAGTTAAAAGATATGTTTGGGACCTGTGGTTCCATTGAAATACCATTGCGCGTTTAGAGATATTTTTTAGAAAATGGTGGTTTCAGAGAGATACCACCGCGCGTTAAAGGTTAAAAGAATTAAAAACAAGCCACACATGTTCCAAGCAATATTATACAGAATGGCTTGATAAAAATGGTGTAATTGAAAGGAATAAAATAGTTATATGTGTAATTAGGAATGAAAAAGTGACTTCACGTACATAAGAGGTTTGACACCCACAAAAAAAGGACTGGTCCTATATAAATCGTTGCACTTACAGAATCAGTTCTCCGTGATATTATCACCTTCAAAGCAGTTCCCCTCAGTATTCACATGCATTTGGTGGTACTATTTCTGGCAACAAATCTGGAACGAGGTTTTTGGAACATCCTTCAGGAAATTCTCCACTTTTTCCTGAACCTCTTGAACTGAGGAAAAATAGGTTCCTTTTAAGCAATATTTAACCGTAGGAAATAACAAAAAAGTCGCATGAGGCAAAATCATGTGAATAAAGAGGATACCTAATCAGAGTAATGTTTTTGCTAGTCAGAAACTGCTTCACAGGTAGGGCTGTGTGAGCGGGTAATTTGTTTTGGTGCAACAGTCATTCATCAATCCCATATTCTAGCCTTTTTTCCCTTAATTGTTCCCCGAAGTCTCTTAGATGCTTTACCTTAGTAATGTTTATTAAAAGTTTGACCATTGATGTGAGTGGAAAATCATTCAAATCCCGAATTTCGGCAATATTCTGGTCCGCAATTGCTAACACTGGACGCCCAGGAGGTTCATCATCTCGTCCACACAGACCCTTCCCTCTGTAAACCGCTTATGTATTTCAATCACTTGTGCACATGACACAGTTTCATTTCCCTAAGCCTCTGTTCGTATTTGAAATGTTTTCGTGTCTAATTTCTGAAGTTTCTCATGTAACTTGATGTTGATAAGACATTTTACCGGCAAAATTCAATTGCACGTGTTCACTCAATGACGCAGTACTCCCAACTGGTGGGATCAATTAAGACGACTTTATAAAGCAAAATAAATCTGTTTCTTAGTAATTGAAGATGAATTGTCACAGAAATTAATTCAAGAATACTAATAAATAGATGAATCATAAAACTGACCCCCAAAAAATCTAAGGTATGTGAGAGTGGAAATTAAATTAGCGTCGTAAAAAAAGCAACACAAGGGTTCTTGGTGTCACACCACTTAATTTTGGACCATGGGCAAATGGCAAGGACGACACACACACACACACACACACACACAGCTGTCGCCAATCTTCTATTTTTCACACGAACTAGAGGAATTATGAAACTCGATATATTTTTCACATGCATGCGGTATGCCTTCAACAGTAATAGGTTTGAAACCATGGCATGCTAGCGAAGTGTCATTACTGCATAATACATCCAACCTTTATTAAAATGGCATTATATTTCAGATTTTCGAGATACGCACAGCAGATCTTTCCCAAATTAAACTGAAATTAACTGATTGGAAAGAAATTTAAGTGTTGTTTAAGACCAGAATTTCAATTCTATAAACCCATATATTTTCAAAACGGTCAAATATAAAAAGAATGAAAAAATTCTCAAAATTATACACTCATCTCTTTTTTTGAAAGATGGATACGTTCCTTAAGAAACCTTTCAAAAATAGTCGTGAAAAAAATATATGCAACTTATGGTTCATTTGGCTTAATTTGAGATGCGCAATATAAAAATTCTCTAAATATTTTCCCAAAAAATCTTGAAAAATTATTAATAAAATTCATATTACAATTTATAAAAGAAAATAATTCATTTTTGTTACAAAGAAAATAAAAATCAGTGCACAGTGAAAATTCATTCAATGAGTACATACATATAATAATTTAAATTTAATTTAGAAATAAACCAAACCCTATCAACTGTTCGTTGCTACTTAAATAGAAGTATGCACGTTTATTGCAAATTGGATCAAAAACGCTATCGTCAGTAGACGTGTCAGATATGTATTGTACAACTGTCAGCTTCGGTCAAATTGAAGAATTTCGTTCGTTATCAACTGCCACAGTTTTTTTTACATGAGATTATATATAAACCCTGTGCACCAAACAGTGTACCGCACGAGTGATTACAACACGAAGGGACGAAGGAAGGATTACAACGCTAACATCAATCCGTTCTTCGGGATTCAAACCCAGGCCCTACGGCACCGCAGTCAGCGTCACTAACCACTATACCAGATTGCAGCTAATTAACTGCCACAATTGGTTTTTTTTATTACTAATTTTGCTTTAAAGGCTGTATTATCATTATTTTCCAAAATTGCTAATACAATTTTATATATTCTGCTACACAAATTTTATTATTAGGTTGAAATTTTAATACAGGCTCTAAGTCAGGGTCATGTTATGAGAGGGGCATGCCAACTCAGGTGTTGTCAACGTCACTTGACCATATTTAAAAATTACGCGGTCCGTCCCCAAAAGCCCTCGTGTAGCTGAACAGTGTGACATTAATATTCACGCACTCACTCACGTTAAGATCATGAGTAAGAAAACGTTTTTTCATACTTGCAACAAATTTCAAGCCCTCGCTAACTAAATCAGCTAGTAATAGCTAACTTATTTCATCATTTCCGACTACTTTATTGGAATAAACTGTCATAACTTCAAGTTAATCGTTCTCATCAAGTCGCATGAATCGCCAATTTAATAAAGGATTCGTGTAAAAACAAAAAATAATCGTATCGTATAAAAAAAAATTCGTGTACCTTTTTATTTGAAAATAGCGTAGAAAAATGGGTGCAATTTAATTTAAATAAGTTGTAATGTATATATATAAAGAGAGAAAATCGACTGACTGACTGACTGACTAATCACGATATCTCCGGAACTATTCAACCTACAGACTTGAAATTTGGTAGACATGTTCCTTTCACGGAGTAGAGATAAGCTAAGAACGGATTTTGCAAAATTCGAACCGCAAGAGGCATTATGGGAGGTTAAGGGGTGTTATAAATAATCGTTTCCATTTTTAAACTACTCGACGTACAATCTTGAAATTGGGTAAGCAGATTCCTTTCATAGAGTAGAGATCCGCTACAAAATGAATTTCGAGAAAATTGACCCTAAGGTGGCGTTGAGGGGGCTTAGGTGGTATTATAGATAATTATTTCCATTTTAAACTACTAGACACACAGTCCTTATATTTGATAAATATATTCCTTCCATAGAATAGAGATCAGTTACAAGATGGGTTTTGTGAAAATATCACTTCAAGTGGCGTTGCGGGGGATTAGGGGCTTAATAGATAAATATTTTCGTTTTTAAACTATTTGACCTACCTGCTTTAAAATTTGTAGGCATGTTTCATTCATGTACTAAATATCCGCTACAAAATGGGTTTGGGGAAAATTGACCCCCAAAGGGTGTTGCGGGTAATTAAAAAGAGATATAAATAATTATTCCGATTTTTAAACTATTAGATGCACAGTCTTCAAATTTGGTAAGTAGATTCCTTTTAGAGAGAGAGAGAGAGAGAGTACAGTTTCTCTACAAAATGTGCTTTGTGAAGACAGACGTCCAAGTGGCGTTGCGGGGGCTCAAGGGGCGTTATAGATAATTATCTCCATTTTTAAGCTATTAGACGTACAATCTTGAAGTTTGGTAAGCAGATTCCTTTCGTAGAGTAGAGAACTGCTACAAAATGATGTTTCAGGAATATCAACCTCCAAGTTTCATTTCAGGAGATTAAGGTGCGTAATCGACAAATATTTCCGTTTTTAATCTGTTAGATCTACCTGCTTGAAAATTGGTAGGCATGTTGAATAGAGTTCCTCTATCAAAGAGTAAACAAAAATCGACCCACAAGGAGGGTATCGAGGGATCAAGAAGAGTTATAGAAAAAAATTCCTGTTTTTGAATTGTTAGACCCACATACTTGAAATTTGTTAACCATGTTTCTTTTGTTGAATAGGGATCCACTAAGAATGTATTTTTCGGAAATCAACTCTTGAGGGAGCAGAGGGTTACTGGAGCGTACTGACAAAAAATTCCTTTTTCCTAACTACAAGGACTATAATAATGAAATTTGGTTTGCATTTTTTTTTCTTTTGTTGAATTGAAATCCGCTGAGAACGGCTATTTGGAAAACGAGTCTCAACGGGATTACGGGTGTATTGATAATAAAAATTTGCTTTTTTTCCTGTTAGATTTAGACTTAAAATTTGGCTTGCATGTTTATTTGACGGAGAAGACATCCACGAAAATTGGTTTTGAGTGAATCCACACTTGGTTTTTTGGTTACGAAAATGCAAGTATCATTCTATACTTATATTTTAGAGATTTTAGAAAATAATAATTATATGAGTTCTGCCCTTTTTTTATCAAGAGGTGACAGTTACAGGTATAAGTATATTTTTTCAATACAATCGAATTCTTAATGCTAGGACTTAGATATAAATAATTAATATATATATATATATTTATAAAACATCATGAAATACCCAGCGAAGCGGGGGTAATGGCTAATAAATTTATAATTTTAATTATTTGAATTAAAAAAAATCTTCTTGTGATGAGACATTTTTTTTCTTCAAATTGCTGAATTTTATGTTTAAAAATTTTATTTCTTTATATACTTAAATATATATATGCACAATTTAATAAATATAAAATTTTTTAAATTATGCTTAGTTACTGAAATTCCTTGAATTTGTTCTGAAAATTCTAGAGAATGTACTTCAATTAAATTTCTAAACACAACCACCCACATTTTGCGGACACTAATTCAAAAAACAACTCAAAAATATTTTCCACTAGCTCTATTTTACTTACCACCTTATACAATGAATTTCAGTTTTTGAAGTAAACATGGACTCTTATTTTCTTGTTAAGTATTAATGTTCTTGATCGCATTCAATTTATTCAATTACAATACAGATTAAATTATTCAATTTATTCTATAGACATTTTATGGTTAGAAATTTGCTCATACAGCAGCCCCCCAGTCTTTTAATTTCCTTGAAATACTGCATGCATTTGAACTTTGCTATTTCAAAAACAATATGCATGTTAGCTCAAGTTTTATTCAGGCCGCCGTCTTAAGACTTAACCCTTTACCTACCGACGGTTCTTAAAAGTACCACTCACTTTGCAATTACAAAGAATAGGCATTTTTACGAATACTCTGACGATACTTAGCATTAATCTTCTTTTAAATACACTTTTTCAAGATATATGGCACCGGGGTTCTATGATGATTATTTTAGCGGGTAAGCCGAATAGTTGCCATACCAGAAGTTGCATTTTCAGTTAACTTTTTCATCGGATTGTGAAGATCGTCTTTTTTGTTCCGAAAATGTAGTTAGTCGTTTCTCAAACTGTGGGACGCGCCCCTTAGAGGGGCGTGAGCTTATGGAAAATAAAAGGTTTAATAAAATTAATCTACTGGAATGAAATAAATCGAAATATTTTTTGACATAATAAAAAATACACGTTTACACTGATATATTTTTTTTATCATCTAGCGATATTTCCTTTACACTTCAAAATTCTCATTATCTATATCTTTGATGCTATAACAAAATTTAAAAATAAACAGTTTGTTTATTTTGCTGTAATCCATGATGAGAGATTTCTTTATTACGTTTTCGTTTTAAACCTAAAATAGACTACTCTTTCAGAGATAAAACCCAGATTCAGAGAAAAATGTTTGGGAGGTAAAAAAATTCATCACTGTTATTATTCTTGGAATACTATACATGAGCCGTCGGAAGAAAAGGAATACTTAATACACTTTTCACCAAAGCG
>BMAO01033003.1:28308-50880 GCA_019973975.1 Trichonephila clavata
CCATCGAGAAAATATGAAGCCTTTTGACAAACTTTGCCAAGACAAACTTTGCCCTGTCAAAAAAAAAGCAAATAAAGTTTCAACAAGATATTTGTCGATCAGCAAAAGATAGCAGAACTGCAATAACGTGAATAAAATATGACAGTTATGCTTCGGAATAACATTCCTGTATCGTAAGCGAATGTTGTAAATGAATTGTATCCTTTATTAAGGTCACGCACATTTGAAACATTTTAGTTCAGTTTTACCGGAGTTTTTTCTCAAATTATCAAAGGAATATTGAAAAGTCCTTGAAAGTAGGTAAGTATATTTATTTTCACTTAGTTAAATTATTTACTGAAATTTTGACTTTTGTAGTGTGCAATAAAAATAATTATAAAAAGAGGATTGGAATGACTCAGTTACCCCGCTCGACCCTTCACGTTAGTATCGAGTGCACGCTTGCTACCGGACTAAAGCATTTTAAGGTAACCAGGACGTCTGTGAAAAGAAGAAATGAACTTTTTGCATCACATTTAGATGGTTCACACTCTCTTAAATTAAAAGCAACGAAAGTAAAAAAATTCCGTTTCCAATTACAAAACAATTTGTATGAGCAATTAATCAATAACTATTTTTTTTTAATTTCTCAAAGCATTTTCTTACGTTTAGTTCCAATTTGCAAAAAACGAACTGCATATATAGCTGTAAAATTTTACATAAATTTTGAAAACATAACAATTTATAAAATGAATGAAATAAAATTTTAAAATATATATAAATTTATAAAAAATTATGTGTGTGCTTACAAACGATTGCTTACGACTTAAAATTTTATCCAAGATTTTGTTTTAATCTTCTACTGAAAATACTTAATACCGTGAATTACAACTAACGCGCAAAGTATAATATATTTATTCAAGATAGATTCGGCAGCTATAGAAGTACCGACTCGACCAAGACTGATTGGAATTGTACAAAGTACAGCATTTTGACATGCTATGCAACAGAAGTGCAAGATGTTATCCAGACTCACGTAGACGTTCGCGAAAATGCCAAATAAGATGGATATGATAGAGAGCAACATAGAACATACTATTTTTTAAATAACATTTAAACTTTTGGAAATAGATGATATGGAGGAACTTAATCTCTCTCTCCCTTTAAATAAATATCATTTCGCAATCTGTACCAATTTAAAAATTAGAAAAAGGGAATATTACATGTAATAAACCTATTGCTTAGTTTAAATTTGCTTAAAATACATAGCTTTAAATAAGCCTTTCAGCGCTCTCAATATCGAAGAAAATAGCATGGAAGTCGCCGACTCAGATCCCAACCAAGGCGAAAATCGACCAAAACGTAAAGTCAAACGGATCATGCTCCGCTCTAAAAACAAACTATGACCTAGTACTCAAAGAACTGAACGACAAATACACTAATTCCGTAAATAAGCTGATAGGGGAATACATTAGAATTACCCCAATCTCTGAGGATCAGCACAGAGAAATTACCGCCACTCTCAAAGTAATGAATTTGACGCAATTCCCCCCCCTAGCGAAAGTCCGTACAAAGTAGTACTTAAAGGACTACCAGCGTCGACCGACATAGATGATATAAAAAACGATCTAGAAAACCAAGGAGTCGCGGTCAGCAAAGTTGCGCAACTAACGCAACGTAAATCCAAATCCCCCCTGCCCATGTTTCTAGTGGAAGTCAGGAAAAGCGTCCAAGATAGTCGGGACATATTAGACGTTAGCAACTGCTGCTATATGTCCATCACTTGGGATTCGTTCCGCCGCAGACCGGAAGCAACACAGTGCTATAACTGCAATTACTTCCACCACAGTTCTCAATACTGCGACATCAAAACTGGGTGCTTGAAGTGCGCTCAGGAACATCGGACAAGCGACTGTCCTATCAAAGATAAAATAGGAAACGCAGAGTGTATTAATTGTAAAACCAAAGGCCACATGGCCAACTCAAAGCAATGCCCAAAATACCCCAAAACAAACCCAAAGAAAGGAGACCCCATCCCAAATAATGCCACGCCGAACAAACCTAACTAAAACCAAACCCAAAAAATACCCCAAACCAAATAACTTCAAATAACTCATATGCGAATGCAGCCAAAATAGGCCACCAGAGGTCAGCACGCGGTACCGGATCTGAGCCGGCGATAAAACGTTCTGAGCCCGATCCGCCTCCAAAACCCAAAACTCATCATGTTCGGAAATCATCCTCGCAATCCGCGAATTCAAAAACTTCTTCTCAAACCACCCTGAACTTCCCACATTGATGAAAGCTCTCCGGAGCGCCTCCTCTGAAGAGGAAAAGTTAGACATTTTTTACGAGGCAATGGCCTCCACCTCAAACCTTTCAATATGAATTTAGGCCGATTCATACCCAGAATAGCTTCTTGGAACGCCAAAGGGGTTTCCTCTCGTAAAATAGAACCTCAGGATTTTATAAATAAGCATTCCCTTGATATCATTCTCATTCAACAAACACACCTGAGACCAGGTGTAAATTTCAAAATCCCAAATTTCACCACTTTTAGAAACGGCAGAATACCAATACCAACGCATCCGTCCGGCGGCACTGCTATCTTGATAAAATCATCCCTCAAGCACCACCACATACCAACACCTTCGCTAGGAGCGGTCGAAGCCACGGCAGTTGTTCTCACCCCCCCCCCTGATGATGACCCACTGAGTATTGCCTCTATTTACATATCTCCATCCACAAACCCGAACACAGCTATCAATGATTTGGAGGAAATTTTCTGTCTCGGACATTCCTCCATCCTTTGCGGAGATTACAACGCCCACCACACATCCTGGGGCTGCGTTTCAAATAACCAAAGAGGTATTAACATCAAAAATTTCATGGATAACACAGACACTGATATCTTAACCCCGCCCACACCCACACGATTTGGCTATAACTCCAACTCCACTATAGATTTCGCTCTGAAGAGACATTTCTACTGGAGAACCAGTATAAACTCCATTCCAGAGCTCAGTTGAGACCATAACCCAATTATTCTAAACTTCCAGACCTCAATTAAATTTAATTTTCCCACACGCACAGTCACTACTAACTGGGAACGCTTTAGACACACCTTCAGACACACCACCTACTTTCGACCAATCACAGCACACAATGATGAGGACATCGAGAGGTAGGCCGCCGTTCTCACTCAAAACATCTTAAATGCTTACGAAAGCTCCTCACGCCAAATACTCTTCAATAATAAATTCTTCATTGATAACAAACTTAAAACTCTCTTTAGAAATCGAAACCAGGCCAGATAACTCTGGCAATACACCAGAAACCCCAACGACAAAAACGCACTAAACAGACTCCAAAACAAAATTCGAAGGAAAGTAAACGCCTTCACGCAAAAACTACGGGAGGAAAAACTCATTTCCCTGGATACCGAAGACGGTTCCTTATGGAAGATGGCCAGGTGCTTCACGAAGAAGAGACCCCCACCTCAGCCCTTACAGGCCCCTCCGGGATTGCCTATACAGACAAACAGAAAGCTGAAACGCTAGCAAATTCGTTAGGAAATCAGTTTCAGT
This sequence comes from Trichonephila clavata, assembly GCA_019973975.1. Taxonomy (NCBI): domain Eukaryota; kingdom Metazoa; phylum Arthropoda; class Arachnida; order Araneae; family Nephilidae; genus Trichonephila; species Trichonephila clavata. Next base: position 31,875 of record BMAO01033003.1, read on the forward strand.
TAAACAACATCCAAAATACAGAAATTAACACCAAACACACGAGGCTTGTCGATAGGTTCCTAATCAACGACAATAATTTTGACGATACCTCAAATGTGGACGCTAAACCCTCTGAAATTCTCCACTACATTAAAAACATTAAAATCAAAAAAGCCCCAGGGCGTGAAGGCATAACCAATAAAATGGTTAAAAACCTTCCCATGACTGACATCTTCCAACTTACAGATCTAATTAATAACATTCTAAAAATAGGCTACTACCCACAATCGTGGAAAACACCCACCTATCCTAAAGCCCGGCAAAGACCCCACGTTGACCGACTCATACCGGTCAATCTCGCTCCTACCTATCCTCAGCAAAATCACTGAGAAAATAATCCTAACTAGGCTAAACGACCACCTCACACAAAACGATATCCTGATACCGCAACAACATGGCTTTAGGCCCAATCTTTCCACATCACACCAGCTACTGCGTGTGGTGGAATACGTAAAAACTGATTTCGCTGAAAATAAGTCAACTGGGGCGGTTTTCCACGACATCCAAAAAGCTTTCGACAGAGTCTGGCATACAGGCATACTCTATAAAATAATCAGAACTAACACTCCACCTTATTTAATTAAACTAATAAACTCCTTCCTAAATAACAGAAATTTTGCAGTCCTCGTTAACCACTCGTAATCTTCCCTGAAAAATATCAACGCGGGAGTCCCGCAAGGGGCCCTCCTCTCGCCCACACTTTTTAATATTTATGTCAATGATATTCCTAGGACAAGCTTCTGTACAATCTGCATGTACGCCGACGACACGGCAATCCTGGTACAGAACAGTGATTTAAAAACAATCACCCACGCACTACACAAACACCTAGCCAGGCTAGAAGATTGGTTCTCCACCTAGAAAATTGCCCTTAATTTAGGCAAAATGGAGGCCGTCTTCTTTTCTCGTCACATTAAATAAAACCACTAGATTTGTTTTTACAGAACACCCACATACCCTGGTCTCAAAACACCAAATACCTTGGTGTCATTCTAGATAATAGACTCACTTTTAAACAACACATCAGACGATTACGTAAAAATTTCAGAATTTCCGTGGCTAAAATCTACCCACTAATTTCCCGGAAATCCTTTTTATCTCTCAGAAACAAAATGCTTATTTATACCCAAATCCTAAGACCCACCCTTATCTACGCCTGCCCAATCTGGGGTCATGCAGCCTAATCGAATATAAACTTCATCGGAAGAGCTCAAAACTTAATTATCCGTACCATCACAAAAGCTGACTGGTACATCCGAAACGATGATATAAGGTTTGCTCTAAACCTGAAAACCCTCAGAGAGGTGATCAAAAAGATCGCCATCCAATTCTTTACTAACATCGACACCCACGAAAATAGAGCAATCCAAAGAATAGAAAAATATACTCTAAACCCTCTCATAAATAGACCCAGAAACATCCTCTGCTAAAACTAAAAACTTTATACTTCCAATTTCCACCCAGAAGCCCCTCCCACCCACGAGAGGCTGCAACCCGATTGGCCGGCGCCGTTTCTCTCAAAGCACTTCAAAACTCCTGCATTTTCAGGCAACTCGCAGTCGACTCCGACTAGACAGGTCTTCCCGCTAGCCGCTCTCATAAAAATAATGATTAAACCCGCACGCAAGCGCACTCGGCCCCCGATGCACACAGTGCAAGAATAAGTTAAACACTCAAAATGCTACCTTCAATTAAAATTTTCTTTTCACATCCATTTCTTTTCAACATCCATATTACCGCGATTCTAACTAACTAATAAAAAAAAATCCTCACGATATTATTCTGCAGTACTGGGCTAAGGTAAAGCTAACTAAAGCTACACCCAATCTTCACGATAGGAGGTTAAGTTTCCACAAGGAAACAGGCACTCCGTTAACCACTCTACATATCATTGCTTAAAATATGTATATTACTTAAAAGTAACATATACAAAAATTAATACTTCTCTTCTTAATTTGTACGGTTTATAATTAAGATATCGTATTGTTGCTTTATCCCGAATGTGCATTATTATTACATTCAATACGTTATTATTAACCAAGGGGGGCACGATAAAAATTATGATTGATAAATGTTTCTTTATTTAACAGAAAAGTTTTTAAACTTAAATATTTATAAGTTTCTGAATGAATTGTGCATTCAGATGTGCAATATCCTTTGTCGTTGCAAGAAGCTGGCTAAATACATAAATATCAAGTTTAAAAACATAAAAACAATTTTTATATTGGCTGTTTAAAAAATCATTTGACCAGTTCAGAGAAACTTTTGAAATTTAAAAGTTTTAGAAACTTATGTTTGCATGTGTGTACACAAAACAAACTAAAAACTTTAAAAACTTTCGAAATGACGTGAAATCATATTTTCTAAAATGCACACCAAAATCATATAGATAAGTTTTTTCACAGTATATTTTTGATGATATATGCTGTACTTTATTATTTGTAATACATATGTACATAAATGCTACAGATTCTTCAAAAATTTATACTGATTTTGTGATAATACATGTAAATTTTACTAAATATCTCGTTAAACTAAAACTGAAAAATGCTATGTATGTATTTTCTGACAATTTTAAAAACTTTTTCTGCAATATTTTGCTTAAAATATATTGACTTGATGCTAATGTTGAATAAAAGGTGGCAAATATATTTGTAAATTCATAATTTTTGTGATAAAGTGACATTTCATGTTAAAAATGCATTTTTTCAAAAGTTTATTTTTTTAAAAATGACAGTGCTTTTTTCTCAGAAAATAATGAAAAGATGCTCATAAAATTTCAAAGAAACATGAAGCGTTTCCAAAAGTCTTTTAATTTTATTGGTTTTCATACTGTCTGCTACCAATATATTTTTTAACAAATAGTACATATGGGCTTTTCTTCTCTATTTTCTTTAGTAATTGTAAATCAAAAATTTAACCCGCGGTCACTTGCGCCGTTTTTTGTAACCGTCGTCACTCGCGGGGTGTAGAGAACACCCCAAACTTTTAACGCTTGTATTAAAGGGTGGAAAAAAATTAAGCCAATTATGATACATATTTAGAAAGCAGAAGATTTTTTTTTGTATTATGCAAATAAAATTATTAAATTTATTGCAAAACCAATAAGACTAATATTAATTTAAACTAAACCTACAAAATTTTCATTTTAAGAGATAAAATTTTATATTCTTTTCATAAAACACAAGTAAAACATTTTTTTTAGAAATAAACTTACTTTTGTAATTAATGTTAAGGTAGTAGAAAGTAGAAAACAAAGATTTTAATCTTTTTTCAAACATTCAGAGCAGACTGTTTTCATATGCTTTAAGCACATATTTGTTGTTAAGCACATTGAAGGCAAACACAATTGGTTTTTACATCTTTTACCCATGGATAAACAGTGCAGAGCCTCTTTTTTGGTGACATCATGCTCTTTTTACTATCTTCTGTGTCAGTAAAGCTTCTTTTGAATTTTTTGTCAATTATTTCTTTCCTTGAATTTATTTGTTGTTTCGTGCTCAAAGTTTCGTCTAATTCATTTGCCGTATCCATGAGATAAACAGATTGTTTAATATACTGCTCTTCTGAAATTACACAGTCTTCGAAAACACTTAGTTCATCCTCAGAATCTGTCGATATATGATCTAATAGATGACCGAGTCACTGTTGTTCCCTTTCCCATGGAGTTTTTGCCAAAATTTCTGAAAAGTGTTTTAAAAATTTTTTAACAAAAAATAATATTTTACAGTTTTATATTATTTTTATTCTACAATTAATGAAATTTTAAATAAAATATACATGCATATTCATATATTTGAAAAGAAAATGTTAACGGAAAGAGTGAAACACTTACCTTATTTTAGATGCTTCGGGTATGAAAATATAACTCAATCGCTCGCGGGGAGCTCTCAGCACCCCAGATAAACTTTTGAAGGTCATTATGTTTCAATTGTCCGAGCGAGAGAGATTGCATCAGGCCTGAAGGCTCAGGTGTTGACAATACAATTTGGAGCGCTCGATCTCTATCGAGATCATAATCTCCCTTTCTTTTCGAATTGGGTAGTTAGTTTTTCGTCTTATAGTTTGCCCTTTTTTGTTGACAAAATTTGAAATGTGTGTATTTCCATATGTAGTATTTTAAAGAATCTTTTTATCGGGGGGGGGGGAGGAGTCTGAGTGTCGATGGGACGTCTGGAAATTGGGGGAAAAGACAGGTGGTTCAAAATAGCTCGGAGGAAGGTAAAATCTTCAGAAGTTAGGAGAGCAAGCTTTCCTATTTGCCGGGCGACTCGGCTCCCATTGGAAGGTCCAGTATGCCCGGAGGCGTGGCTAGGGTTTACCTTTTCGTTTGGAAAAAAGAGTAGGATAAACTACTCAATTTTTCATAACGTGCTCGTAGAACACATTTATTCTTTTTCCTTGACCGCTCTTAGCTGCTTCCCCAGTTCCAGAAGGAATGGGAAATCAGCAAAGAGTTTTTTAATTTCAAAAACGGCGTCCATTATTCCGAAGGACTTTTCGTTTGTGTTTTAGGTGTCAGTGGGGTGAGGGGAATTTTGGTTTTGAGTTGTTGTCTGTGTGTCGGATTTTGAGGTGGTTTGATTTTGTATTGAATTTTTGCCTTGGAGGGCGTTGGCATAGGAAAAATACTTTACCGCGACCTTATTTGCTTGGAACGTATTTTTGTTTTCATTTGGATTTTGGGCTTTTTCGGTTTTTTTTTTAATTTGGGGGTATTTGGGGCAGTTAAATGAGCTGGCCAGGTGGCCCACTTCTTTGCAGTTGATGCATGTTGGCTTTTCTAGTTTTTCTTTTATTTCGCAGTCTTTGGTTCTGTGTTATTGTCCGCATTTTAGGCATCTAGTGCGCATATGACAGTATTTGGACGAGTGATTAAACAGGTTACAGTTGTAACACTGAGTAATCCCCGGCAGAGTTATATTCCAAGCAGAGTTAAAGAATAAATGTCAATAAAATAGATCAACAGTTTTATTATATATTAAATTTGCATCCTTTAAAGGGTGATCGTCTTAGACTAGTGGTCAAAGTTATGGATTCGTGGCAGGCGTGTTATATGTTTGAGCCCAGTACCGCTGAAGACGACCCGTATAGGAGAGTGATGCAGCACAAACGTCCTACAGTTGATGTTCTGTGGTAGTTTTTAGTTCAGGTTTAGTCCTGTTCACTTGAACATGGTTAAAATTACGAGTTCCGTTTCCAAAAGTCTTCGAGTAGCTGAACAGTGCGATACGAATATTTCCTCACTGAAGCATCGCTTAAAGATATTCCTAAATATAAAAATTATCATTATAAAATATATCCTTCTCCTTAACAAAAACTTTAAAAGTAAAATTAAGCATACATTATGTATTATAAACGTATTTATTCAAATATGAAATAGATAATAGGAAATGTAAGTTTTTCTCTTCATTATAGTTAAAGAAAAAGTTTTAATTAGATATGTAGTACAAAAATTTAGAAATCAGTGTATAGATGCTATTTTTTTTTTCTTTCTTCAAACAGTTAGTGCTCTCCAGCAGTGGCATTCAATAATTTACAAAATGTCTATAAATTTGTCTTTAGAGCTGTCATTGAGATTTTATCGTAATTACATATTTTTCCATAATTCTGAAGGTGTTTTCAAATTTTTAAATTGATCAACTTCCATCCACCCAAAAATTGGCAAATTTGTAATGGTGTGCAGAGTGTAACTGAGAAAATGGCACCATATGCTACGCGTTTCTTAGGATGACCCTTAATCTAGGGTCTGAATTATGGAGGTTGATGTGAAGTGACTCAAAAGGTAATGTGTTGATTAACTTGTTGTTTAAATCTATATTCAAAATACTGTGTCGGTCGCCAATAATTCCTGTGATTTTTTTTTGAAATTGCCAGATTAATAAGCAATCAGTCACTAAGCATTTTTAAATGTCGAGCATAAATAGTAGAAATTTTTAGAAAAGAAACAGAATGGTTTATAGAAATCAATTCTACAATAGTTCCTTTTTTTAGTGTCATATATGTGTAGATAAAGCAGATTTTTCTCTGAATTTTAATTACTATATAAATACATAAATAAATATATTCCACTTAATGTTTGACAAATAAACAGAACAACTGATAAGCAAATTATGGATTTATAAACCTCCAATTGTGAAGCAACTCTTGAGGTAATGACACGGAAAATCACAAATGTGAATAATTTTGCGAATAGACGATTTCTTTTAGATGATAATAATCTCCTTATTCTCCATTATGAGGTTAATAAGAATATTTCAAACCTCACTCGGTTCACGTTACATCGCATCCACTAAAAGATGAATTTACCGTTTCGAGTAAAAAAATAGTGGTGGAAGCTGTGTGGTGGAAGGAACGTGGAAAAGGGGAATGGTGGTGTGTGTTGTAAATTAAATGTTAAATAAATAGATGACGCTGTAAGTCATCCGAGAGATGTATACTTATTTTGGCTTGTAGAGTCAGAGTATGTTATGTTCCTTGTCCTACGTGCATGTCAGTGGTCAAGGTATGGGATCGTGGCTGGCATGTCACGATTTCTTAGCCCAGTACCACTAAATACTCTTCTTGTAAGGGCGGAATGTGCGTTAAATCGGTCGAGAGCTCAAACATCCTCCCGTTGGTGTGGTGTGGTGGTTTGGAGAGAGTGTGCCAGCTCAGGTTTAGTCCTCGTCACTTGACCATGGTTCAAAATCACGGGGTTCATTGTCAAAAGTCCTCGTGTAGCTAAACAGTGAGATAATAATATTCACTTACTCACACTGTGTCCATGTCTTTTGTGTTGTCTACGAAATAAACCAAAATGCCTAAAAAGACAGTGTGATTCATTGGATTGATATAAAAATAAAACGGATATAAGCGTATATTTTTGTCCCATGGAATTAAGGAACAAGAAATTTTAACAGTGCTGACAGATAGAGTTGAAGGGGAGCAAAGTGAGTTCTGGAGATTCTGAGTGCCTGCTTTGGTATTGGTCAAGATTGTGAAGTGAGATGGTTCAAGATTAGCGGACCTGAAAATGTTAAAAACTTAGGGGCTGAATATCTTGCCTGTGTGAAAGTGCAGAGTAAAATTAAAATTTCAGGAACAAATTATTAAAAAAATGTTTAAGAGAAAAAAGTTACTAATTTAGACAATTATTTGCCACCAGCAAATGAAGAAATTTATTATTACTGGAGTTGTATGATTCAAGGAGAAATCTCCTCTTATTAAGAATTATTTTGGTACATACTTTTCAAGTTAAAAGAACATTGATATTATTTGTGATGACGAGGAATCAAATATTTTAAAAGCAAGTTTCTTTATATAATTCTTGAAGGTTGGAATTTTGAGTGATCTATGAATACCAGCATTTCTACTGTACATGTTTGCATGTAGAATCATTCTTAAAATTTTATTTTGAGAAATTTCAATTAGTTTATAATACTACTATTAACTGCAAATCCCCACACATGGCAAGCGGGGTCTCAAAAAGGTAGTGTAGAGAAGTAATATGTTGAGGAATTCCTGCAAACTCGTGCGAAATTATGATGAGTATTTATAATAGATATATTTTTTGTACCATTCTTCATAGGTTATTTATTCGGAAACATTACAATTAAAACTATAATTACGAACTTCTAATCCTTATTTTTTGAAGAATGATTTTCTCCACCAGCCTGTGAAGACATGTAGAAAAAACATTTATAAATTGTTTCCTAGGAAAAAAATAATTTTTTTTTAAATGGGTGGATATCAATGTTGTAAACAAAGTTCAAAATGAAATTAGACATAATTTTTATAAAATCCTAGACATTGTGCGAAATTCATTATTCGCATTGAAGTCGTAAAACGTTGAGAGTTAAATTTAAAAACGAATGAATCAGTAACTCCTGAGTACATAGTTCTAAATTCACGTACGTAAAAAATAAATTTTTATGAATTATAATTTAATGTTTTACATGTGTCTGTGTGTGACTGATCTAAAATATTTACAAACTATTTTTATGTTATGTGAATATACAAAATCTTAATCATCATAGAAATTTAAACTCAAAGTTATTATCTTATACAACTTCCTAATTCGTATAGACATAAATCTTAAATGCAAGAGCTTTTAGCTATTTGTAATACAAAACTGATCCGGAAATCACTTTAGGTTTATCTGAGAACACCAGATTAATACGTAACATGTAGAAACACGATTGAACGGACCTGCGACTTTAACAAGTATTCTATTCTGGTGGTCTATTAGCTTCAAAAAGAGTAATTTCCTCCTTACGGGAAAAAAACCATTAAAGCATTTTTGAAATGTCATCCTTTTTTACTCCCACATTAGACGACAAGTGACGCTCGTGCAATCATGGCAGGCAGTGACAAGTTGTAGAAGAATGCCATGGTGCCATCGTACAATCGCATGCCTTGTACAGACTTCAGCAGCTTAATCCGACACAAGTTTAAATTAAAAACATCGAAATTGAATTGAGAAACCATGTTTTGTAATTTCATAAGACAAGTACCAATCCAGGCGTCTTAGTTGTATCACGTTGTGTGAAAATATAAAGTCCGTCTTCAAGAACTCTTGTGGGTCGGTTCAAGTTGAAACTTTTATAATCCAATTTCCCTTCTTAGATCCAAACCAGGTATGTAACACGTATTGATAGTTGTGAAAGAAGTAACTGAAACATCGAAATTTATAAATTATTCGTATGATGTGGTATACTTGTTTCGAAAGTAATTTTTCTGTATAGTATACAGATAAAATGCTAACTCAGAAATAACAGACATTATTTGCATAAAAAACGTAATCTTCCTTTCTATTCTTCACATTAATAATAATAATTTATTAACTAGTGAATTGTTTATAAAATTTGTAGTGAATAGCAACATCTGGTGTATGGATGGAATGGAACAGAGATTCATATGAAGGAGAAGACTTCATGACGTATATTTTCTCTTTTTTTGAATTTCACATCAAGACCATAAAAGTAATTTAACCTGCGTTTATTTGACTTGAATCCCTACCAACACTCGAATATTCTTAAGTGGAATCCATGTTATATTGAATTCATCGACTGTAAAAATACTAATTGAGAAATTAAAAAAAAAAAAACGAATTAGCTCCAACATACTTAGATTCAGAAAATGTTGATTACATAGGAAATACGTCTATACGATTTAACACTGATGTATTTATGTTCAGCAAGAAACATATGTTAATAATTTAATATTTGACTGGTTTCGGGATCAAAAAAAAAAGAAAACCTACGAAAATATACTACCTAAAGAAGTGCCACTCAAAAAATCTGAGAGAATTTATTTGTATAATTTTATAATTGTAAGTGGTTTTCTTTGTGTCTGCATAATTTTTTTCGAGACACTCTTGTGTTCTATAGTTTTGAGATACTTTTTATTCTTTGAATATATATATTAAACATAACATATATATTTATTAACACATCAAGTATTTGATTAAAAAATCCTTGCCAGGGCCGCCGCGTGGGTATTAGGCGTCCTTGTTCAAGTTGAAATTAGGTGCCCCTTTATGGGGTTCTGTTGCACTCTTATAAAGTGCTACAAATTATATGTGAAATACTCTTTCATAGTATTCGAAATTTGACTTTCGAACTGAAAAGCTTTAAATTTATAATATTAAAACACGTTTGTCTTATTGTTTTTTGTTTAATTATTTCATAAATTTTAAAAACAAAACAAAGCAAAAATGATAGAAAATTGTTTAAGTAAAATATAAAAATTAGAAAATGTATTCAAATATATTGAATCCCCTTGCTTTAGCAGCTACAAATGCTCGTATCAATTACTTTAATAACAATTATTTTGAAAAATTGTTTGGCATTGCGTAAAATTCATGCTTTGTTTCAAAGTCTTTAAATATATAGAGTTAAGCTTCAGAATAATTATATTTAAAAAATTTTTGAGCATATCATTTTAAATTCACACAATATTGATACACAATAATTGAAGCGAAAATAATTTTTTCATGCTGTATAAGGAAGAAAAACTCAAACAGATATTTGCTTAAAAATAAGCTCTATTTTTTGACTCACTAATAATTACAATAACTGATTGTTTGAATGATTGTGAGTTTCATATAATCAGATGCAGCACATGTGTATTGGTGTCCTAGTGAAAGACAAAGGGGGAGAATGAGAATATTTTAAAATTTCTTACATCGACTGCATTAATGCCAGTGGCGTTTTTGAAAATGTAATTAACTGCCTTTTTTTGTAAGCTATCAACTGCAACGAAAATGGCCAACAACCTTTAAGCAAAGTGCGATAAATAAGCAAGAAACGAACATTACTTTATTATTTATATTCAACTGGAGTCGTTTTCAGAAACCTACCAAGATATAGCAGAAATCGAGAAAAAGATCCTAGTTAATTTAAAAAAAAAAGAGATTTTATTTGTAGAACTTTCAAATTGCAAGTGGTTGTCTATGTGTTAATGTAATATCACCTGCAGACAAATACAGTTAGAGTTTTTTTTTGTGGGATATGGAGCAACAAAGGCTATTTTTTATATATAAATTTATTTGCAAAACTCATCATGATCCACATTGCATAACATGAGGATTACAGACGTAAGTGGTAACAACATTATAAATAATAATACAAAAAAAAAACATAAAAAGGGAAAAAACATAATAAAGGAGGAAAAAAACATAATTAAGGGGGGGGGAAACATAAGAAAAAAAACTTGAAAGAGACAAATCTAAATTAAAGGAAGGGAGGAAATACACAAATATAAAGAAAATTTTAGGAAGATATCTATAAAATTTTAAAAATCTATACAGTAAACAAATTTTCTCAAGACATTAAGGCTTTCAGAACAATTGACCAACAAAGCAAAATGGGTGGCCAGGAAATACCTAAGCGTTTCAACTCCTTTTTAAAATTTTTCCTTTTACAACAATATAGATTACAATACAACAAGACATGTCCCGCGGTTTCAGAGCGTCCAGACCACAAGAACAAATATCATTACCAGTTAAGTTAAACCTAGATAAATAACTCTTAAAATTACCATGTCTTGTTAGAATCTGGGATAATTTAAATCGGTAACAAATTTCTTGCATTTTAGCTTTTGATAAATGGTCGGAAAAAGCCGTTTAGTGCACAAAGCTTTAGGTGAGGCCAGGAAATTTGAGTTCCAGTCGGAAACAGTTTATTCCCAAGCTAAATGCTTCCAGTGGGATGATGGCACAGACATAGAAAGGCTCATATCTTGGCAAGTTGCCTCTTTAGTCAACTGGTCCGCTCTATCATTGCCGAGATTTCAACTAGGGCCCCGAACATAAGAAAAGTGGATATCACAGTCTTCAAGGTTGTACAGAATAGACAAGTTTTTCTGTAGAATTTATATTGCTCAAATAATGAAGGGAAGAGAGCGTGTCGGTGCAAATAAAAAAATTAAAAGTATTGCACTGACGGAGAGAGTTCTGAATCACTTTTACGGCAAGGTTAATGCAGAGTAGTTCGGCTTGAAAAACAGAGCATTCATCACTTTTTCGATGCTGGAAAGTAGCTTTTTCAAATCCTTCCTCGTAAATAACCCCGAAGGCAAGACCAACTCTTCCATTCAATTTACTCCCATCCGCGAAACAAACAGTTTTATAATCTTGAAGGACTTCTCTTTTGAATAAGTTACAAGAGTGGTAGGCTTTCTGCATGAAGGGTGTGGCAATAATGAAATTGGAATCACCCCATCCAGCGTGGTAAGTCTGGTACTCAAAGAGCTTTCCCGAACATTGAGATTGTTCAAAATAGCCAAGCTTACTATCCCCCTTCTGCCTACATTCGTGCCTTCCCTAACTTTGAAAGGCTTTACAATGCGAACGTATTACGTAGACTATGTACATAACTTACTTACGAATTTAAAAATAAATTGATTTCGTTTTTGTAATTTAAATTTTTATAAGAATTTAGGAAGTGGAATGAATAGATCTTTTGCATGATTTGTATAGAGTTATTAGTTGCTCTAATTTGAATAATTTAAAAGATTTAAATTAATGTAACTCCATTTTCCTCTTTTAAATTTCCTAGTCTTCTTTTTCTGTACTTTTATCTCCGTACATTTGATACAGGTGGCATCGTAGCTGTACTACATCATAGTTTTACTTTACATAGTATACGAGCCCACCCGCTTCACTGGGTATTTCATAATGTCATATGAATATTAATGTTTATATATATATATATATATATATATAAGACGTGGCCGATGGCAGGGATTCTTTAAAATGATCACTATTTTTGATGGCATTGGATGAGGCAGTCCTTTGAAATAGTAAATACAATTTATTGAACATTAACATATAGCGTTCCACATAACATTAAGCCAAGAAGACATAAAACACAAACACAATGCAAGCTGCAGCTGTTCACATGACGAAATACAAGGACAAAAGAGCCAAGATTGAGGTCTCCATAAATCTCAGTGTATATATAGGCTGCTCAAATCATATTATCTGAGTGGGTGGATAGATGTAGTTCAAAATACTCTCGTTAAGCGGCTGGCTAACACTTATTACTAAAATTTGGGTCCTGAAGGGTTGTACCATTGGTAATTAAAATTAATTAAAGAATAAATTAATTGGGATTATTATTATATATATATATATATATACAGTGGTGGCCAAAATTGTGGACACTTTTTATATTTGTTATGTTTTTTTAAGTTTTTATGCTTATAGAAAATGTTACGTCACACAAAAATTCGAAGTATTTTATTTCATTTTAAATAAAATTTGGTACTAAATTCAATATAAAAACAAAATGCAAATATTTACAGCGCAAAAAAGTTTTATGTTGTAATAACTATCGATATACATTAATTACTGGTCAAAATTCCCAGCTTTAAGCTTTCGAAACCAAAACTTTACAGTATAATAAGAAACAGTATTGAAAGCTAAATTTTCATATATTTTTTGTGGCATTTAATTGTATTGTGTTTATTTCTGAACTCATAGTACATATGTTTTCTGATCTGTTGACGTAATAGCTACATTTTTAACACTTTTTTGGTGCACAAGATAATAAAGTTTTGACAAACAATGTACACAGTCAAATAGTTCCAAATTTCAAATTTATAATGAAAAAAGCCATTTGGAGAATGGTAACTACTATGGGAATGGCCGATGTTGGTGCGTAGGTATCTCCCATTGGCAGAAAACTTTTTATTCAACCCAAAACAAGCCTTTTCAAGGAATCAGAGATGTGTTCAGCATAAAAATCAATCTGGGACTTAAGTTAATCTAAAATGACTGAGCATTTCCACAGAACAAATGATCGATTCCAAAACTGTTTTGAAAGAACGTGTGCCAACATTTAATCGGTTATAATAGAAGACTTTGAGTTACAGAAAAAAAAATATAAGCTGATAGACGAGGCAAAAAGAATGTATAAATCTAGCAACATACGGTAAAAATTGAAAATAAATTTAAAAATGTTATCTATTTCAACATTTGTTATTCCCACATTAGTCCAGGAAACACAAACGTGTTATCTGGGAAATAGTGGCTGAGGACCCTGATGCAATAAGGCAATCATCTGCATTTTGCTTGACCAAAATGATGAAATCCGTAGAAGTTCAAAGTCGTTAAGGTAAGTTTTGGAAGAATTTTTAAGAGTGAAGTGCTATTTCAGATTTCATAGCTTTTGCAAGAATTGTCTTCGAAAATATTGTCTTCAACGACTCTTGTGGGGATTCATATTACGGCAATAATATACAGGCAATCAACCCTCACTTCTTAAATCCAAATCATGTGTAAAATACGTATATTTATATATAGATAGGAAATAGATGAAATAAAAAAAAATCATAAAATTTCAGTATGATCTAGTGTACTTGTAGCGAAAATATTTTTTTTTCATGCTTTACAATGATGAAACTGTAACTCATAAGTATAAGCCGATATTTTTTAAAAATAATTATCTTCTTTTTCGTCAAAAACATTTATAATTGATTTATTGTTTATGAATTTTTTAGTCTGAATCATCTCCTGAGACATTGACGTAATGTGGAAGAATGAAGGATTATGCTTTTTACCTGCCTCTCGACTATTCCAGCCAAGACTCAACGCAATACATCGAAACCCACTGCACGCTTCCACTGTATTTGCGAACAGAACTTACTAAGATTGCAACCCGTTTTTACGATGTTCTTGACAAAGAAGTACATACCCAGAATCTACGATAAATGAAAGTTAAGCAATAAAGGAAAAAACGGTATTACAGGTATTCAACTTGTTTTGGTAGCAGAAACCTGTCCAGATGCGTAACAATCGATTAGCAGAAGAGTGTTACACAAAACAATGTCAAGAACTTTATTTGTACAATTTTACAATTTTAAGTGGTTTTTCTTATGTTAGTGGGATTGCTTTTGCTGAAAATATTGTTTTCTATAACTTTGATCGTTTTTCAATTTGACAACATTATCTCCACTTTGTGCAGAGCTATTTTCAATATTTGATTGTAAACTCATTTTATTAATTTAAATTAAATCTGTCACTGAGGTGAATATTTACATAAATCAGAAGATACAGTAAAAAATAATTTAAGACGCTTTTTTTTTCTTGTTTGAAAAATTTAAGGATTCATATAGCAAAACGTTACATTTTATACTTTCAAATTTTTCGTATATCTTTTTTTTATATACTTTAAATTCGTACATATTATATAGATGGCATCATAACTCTAGTATACAGTGTATAATTATTGCATATATTTTCCATATATATTTATTTGTTACTGAGATTCATTTTTTTCTATTTTACTTTTGGTAAATTTGGGCCTTTTCGAATTTGTATGCTTGTGTTTCTCAAAATTTTATGCTTTTCCTACCTTCTTATTTTCAGGCATTCAAAATAATAACTGATAAATAACTATGCACACAATACCAACTAAAAAATTTTAAAAATGATATTTTGCTCTTTTCTTAGGTACAGAAACGCCTTAAGATGCAAAAATATACAGATCCTCAAAACAAAAATGTTGAGGTTATGTAGTATTTCAGAAAGTCAAGTTCCGATTTTTTCAATTTTTGAGTCTGTATTCTTATTACTACCATTGTTGCCAATAAATCCTGTCAGATTTTTCATACAACAAAATTAAGCAATCGTCAATTAATCATCGTTTCTAAAATTCAATCAACATACATAATAGCTTTTTATTGAAAAAAATTGCTTTATAAAATAAATATATTGTGTGTATGCATGATAGAAGTTAAAACATATGTTTTTTTTTTTTTTTTTTTTGAGCAAGAGTGTCCAATAGTTTGAATGCACAATATGCTTTGTTTTACGACATTTTCGCAGTTTACCTTTTCGTGGCCATTGATCGGGGGCATTGTTTATTTTATCTGTTTTCCCTAAAGTGAAGTGTTTAATGCATTCTTATTTATTTATAAATGACTCCATACGATTTAAATAATAATTAGTCTAATAATTTAAAAAAATTATATCTAAATTACTTATGTAGATTATATTTAAAAAATAAATGTGTTTAAATGGTACTTACGTACTATCGCCACAATGCCAACGTTCATGATAACTCGCCAAGTTGGCAGGCCTGATTTCCTATGTATAGTAGTCAAAGCACCGACAACCATGTGCTTCCTTTCATTAAATGTCCCCAATACCGTTGCAATAATACGTAAGTAATGTTTATATAACTTATATAACGCAATATACCACTAAAGGCTCTGAAAATTTATGCCCTGAGACTCATTCGTTTTTCGAAAATTCTTTAAGCGAATAAAAGGAAAATGGTTCATACTCGTTCACAATTAATGCATTCATTTTCTAGTTGTCCCATTTCTTTGCAAAACAGAAATTAAAACTGATATGGAATGGCATTTTTTAAAAAAATGATTTGTTGTTTGCAGAAGACATTTGCTTTATACAGCAGCCCCATATGAGTTATGTCTTTTAATTTCCCTGAAATACTGCATACGTTTGAAATGAGCTATTTCCAAAACAATATGCATGTTAGTTTAAGATGTATTAAGGGCACCGTTGATGAATGTTCACTTTCACCATGACTTAGCCCTTTATCTATCAATGGTACTTATAAGTACTACTCACTTTGAAATTACAAAGAAAAACAATTTTTTCGAATGCTCTGACGATACTTAGCAGGTATATTCTTTTAAATCCACTTTTCCAAGATATATGGCAGCACAGATTCTGTTATGAGTATTTTAGTGGGAAAGTGGAATAGTTTTATAGCAGAATTTGCATTTTCAGCTGACTTTTTGATCGGATTGTGAACATAGTTTTTTATACCTAAAATGTAGTTAATGTCAAAAGGTAAGTCTCTTTTTTTTTTTGTATTCTAATGGTGACCTTAGAAAACTATTTGAGTATTTATTTTATGTGAAGAGTGTGTAGAAATAATTTTTACAACTGAATCTGTTCAATTAATTAATTAGCTCTAACATTAAATTTCTCAAAGTGGAGTATTTTGTTTATACCTTAATTTGCAATGTTGTGATTCAAAAAAAAAATATTGCATGGAAAAAAACTGCAGTAAATTATAATGCGATCGATACAGGATTGAACTAATTAATAAAGACACCTTAAACCTTTATAAATTTGGCTTGCATTCAACCTAACCCTCGACGACCCTTTAGCGGAATCTGTGTTATATATAATAGATAGTCTGCATAAATGCTAATTGTACACTTGTCAACTGAACAAACCGGTTTACAGGATCGTTACCCCCTCGATGACGTAAGAAAATAGTTTAAAAAACTTATAAAGAAATGAAAACTCTTACCTTCGAAAACCTGGCTCCGTTATCAGAAACCTTCAGAGCAAAACCTCTATATGGAGGATGTAATTATAACTATTTTAAAGTAAATACTCCATGAATTTATTTACACACATTCACAATTGTAAGTGGTTATTTTTGTGTTAACCTTTTTTACACGCCAATGTTCCAATATTAGAACATCAATTTTGAAATTTTTCTAAAAAATTCAGTTTTATTCATATTGTTCCGTAAAAAATTATTTTTAAGATAAAAAATCTGGATTGATTTTTTGAAATTGAAGTACTGTTGCTAAAGTAAATATTATCTCTGAGAAAAAATTCTAAATTATGCGTTTTTTTCTACTTTTGATGGGTAAAATTCAAAATTTCATATAAAATTCAAAATTTAAAAAAATATTTTTATTATTTTGTAAAAGTAATTAAAAATGATCATTTTAACTGTAGACTGCAAGATATCATAAAAAAATATAGTTATTTTTTTTACTATCGGTTTTGAAATTTCAATGTTCCAAAAATGGAACATTGGCTGTAAAGGTATACTTTTTCACACAATGTGGTTATTACGTTTACAGTTCACAGAAGAGTGGGAAAAGATTTCTGAATGATAAAAACTTATAGTATGTGTCGGAAGAAAATATTTATGACTTCACTTTCGTTTCGGCTCCCTCTCTCAACTCCCCTTTTCAACCGTTTCTGAACAATCTCAAGTGAATTTCTCAGCTGCAGCAAAACTAACACGTGCGTTTGTTGATAGATGTAGCGTATGTCTTATTTGGGGAGGAACGTCACGTAATAAGGTCTTATATTATTTTGTGTTTCGACAGTTACTGAATATCCATTACGCTGATAAGATGTTGCATTCAAAGCCATTCCGGACTGTAGAAGAGGCTTTGGAATATTTTTATACACTATCAGATGATACAGATCCTATTGATAATTGTCATTTTCCCCTAGAAGAAAGTGGGTGTTTGACCGACGAGGAAGATATCAATGAAGATACTTTTCAGTCTGTTCAGATACTATTAGTCAATGCTTGTGGCAAAATCGAAATTTCTACAAGCATAGATGATGATGAAATACTTCATGTATGTCAGAAAAATACAACGAAAAAATGCATAGTGTGTGAAAAAAGATCGCTTGATAAATGTTTTCCTAGCTATACATTTACAATAAAATAGTTCAGGCATAAAAGAACACAAAAAAAAAACAACAATAGTATATTTTGTCTTTATTTCTCATTTTAAAGAATTTTCATAAATCTGTATTTTTTTTAGTTTTTTTTTTGCTTTATTGTACTAGCTTTGAGAATTTTGATATGAAGGTTATTTGTTTATTTCTTTGTCCTACTGATGTTTTCCTTTATTGTTTCTAATAAGTGATTGTAATTTTTGAAATTATAAATTCCTGTTTATAAATTATATTTTCAACTGAATCTCTTTTTTTTGGAATTATATTTAGATGGTTGCTTCAGATGTGGCGCCAACAGGGGACACCCATTGGGACCCCCCTCTTCTCCATCGGGGTACATTTAAAAAACTCGCAGGGAAAAAATGATAGATTTTTCTCTTTCACACACGCAAATTTTTAGTTCTTTTCCCCAATTTAATTTTTAGATTTTCAAGGCCATTTCAATTGTTTGTCGGGTATCATGCCCCCCTCCGTTGTAGGGGGGGGGTGAATGATAAAATCCGATGGGAAATGTTTAATGACACTCTGGTTAAGATACTACTTCTTAAAAATGTATATAATAACTGATTTTTGAATTAAAATGTCATTGGTCGTACTCTTAAAAAACATGTGAAAAAACTAAATGCTAACCGCCAATGTTCCATTTTTGAACATGCTAAAAATCTTAAAAAAAAATTTTTTTTTGAATTTTTTTTTTCTTTATAGTTTTTATGTTTCAATTTTAATTTGATTTTTATCAAAATTTTTAATGTTACCTTTCATTCATAGTGTGGCGTTTAAAAGGTAAATGTGATTTATTTTACAAACTTTGATTTTCTACAATTTTGAGTAATTTTACAATTTTAAAAATATTACGTGCACCATACATGTAAATATAAAATTATTTTAATTTTAAATATTTTTAAAAATTTTAAAATTTTTAGAAGTTCTTTTTATTTTGTAAATTAAGTGTTTCTTCAATGTTATCAGTCATTGAAATGAGTTGATAACTTGAAAAACTCTACTGGA
>BMAO01033004.1:0-20012 GCA_019973975.1 Trichonephila clavata
AAATAAGATTTTAATATTCATTGCTTCTTTATAACACTGAACAAGATATTTTAAAATTTTTGCTTCCGAAATGAAAATTGTCCATTCAAAACTAGTTAAAAATACTAAAAACGAATAAGATAAATGAAAAGCTGAATTGGATACGGTTTTTTTTTTGTAATGCTTATACCTTCTTTAAAAAGTGTATATATGGATCTACAATATAATACACATGTTAAGAATATTTTCATCTGCCTTAGACTTAATGAAAAGGAGCAGCCCTGAAAAGTGTCTAACAATATATCACCAACAATGCTGAGTGAGCAATCATCTTGGGATCTTTTTCCCATGTTGGCAATATCCGAATGAAAACATTGGCCGAACTCATAGTTAACTTGTTGACAGATTTCAGGGGGGAAATTCAAGAAAAAGATTTAGAAAGTGGGCATACAATAATGTATTGTATGCAATAAAAATAAAATTTGGCGGTAAATCTACTAGATGACTTTAATTATAAACCGTACAAACCAAATTAAGAATTAAATTATGTACATGACACGCCCATGAGAGGCACTAGTAATTATAAACTTGTTTTTAATTTAGTATTGATAAATTATCAAAAACATTGTACAGTACTGATAAATTTATAAGTAGGTACACTCACTTCCACAAGTTAAGCACGGAGAGTAAAATGCTAATTTTCAGAAGCCAATCAGAATTGAAGAGGATGCAATTCGCTGCAGAGGTAGATGGAAGTATGCAAATATGATAGGTAACAGCCAATCCTGCTTTTATGTCAAGAAATATGCAAAAAGGGCAGTCTTATAAGAAGCCAGCTTTATGAAGAGTTACAGAAGTTGATTGTAAGTGCTGATAGAAGGTGTTTAAAAAACTTTCGTACAATTTGTTTTCAAGACATACGTATTTCTATGACTTCCAGAAAATGAATGGAAGATTCTGAGGGCTGGCGTGCTGTGGGGCGCATTGAAGCAGGGCAGTCGATCACACATGTTGCTGTTTTCTTCGGCGTTCATCATTCTGTAATTTCACGTTTATGGAAAAAATTCGAAACCACACAAACAGTTGTCCGAAGGCCCGTAGGCGGTCGCCTAAGGTTTACAACCCCCCGCGGAAGATCGATATATTGATATTGTAGCCAAGCGTAATCACAGAAAGACCTCCACACGTGTGACATCTATGGTTACAGCGTCCATTGGTAAAGCTATATCTGCAGCTACTGTACGCCGAAGATTACATATGAATGGAATGTATGCCCGGGTACCTCGAGTTTGTGTTCCTCTATCCGTCCGATCAAGAGGGGCACAATTAAAGTGGTGCCAGGAATATGGCAATTGGACTGTGTCTGACTGGGGTAATGTTATGTTTACTGATGAGTCAAGATTTGCTCTGGAGCCAGATGACAAGCGCATAAGGATATGGCGTAAACAAGGAACACGCAATCAGTCCCAAAGCATCACCGAACATCACGCATTCCGAGGCGGAAGCATTATGGTGTGGGCAGGGATTTCATTAGAATACCGCAACGACCTGCACATCTTTAAACGGGGTTCTGTGACAGCTGCCCAGTAATGACATGAAGTACTAGAACCCATTGTGAGATTGTACGCTGCAGCAGTTGGCCCTAATTTTGTTTTAATGGACGATAACACACGTCCCCATAGAGCTGACATCGTCCATGACTACTTGGAGATTAAAGGGATTGCGCGTATGGCGTGGCCAGCATATTCGCCCGACCTTAATCCCATTGAAAATCTTCGGGATGCTCTCGGCTGTGCTGTATCTTCACGTTTCCCACTTCCAGCCACTCTTATTGAGCTGGAAACTGCTCTACAAGAAGAATGGCGATTGTTCAATTCTGTGGTGGTTGACCACCTAATTGAAAGCATGTTTAGTACGTGTAAACTTTGCATACAGATGAGGGGGGATCACATACCCTATTTATGTCTCTTTTTTCATTTTATGGTGTTTATTTTCGTTTTATACATAATTCTGTTGAAGTCTCCAGTATGACATTATCTAATAACTTACAAAAATTTAATATTGTTTTTATTTCTGTTTATAATTATTGATTTTTTATGTATAAATATATATGCTACTTTACTGCCAAATTTTGTGTCAATCAAAGCAGTATTTGTTGATTTTTTTGCGTTTTACATTTTCGTGCTTAACTTTTGGAAGTGAGTGTATGTTATTTCAATGAAAAATGTGTTCTTTATTTTTATGATATCACAATATATTTTCTTTTGCTTCCTTTCATTAAATTAATAACCTTTTATTTCTGACTTATCAATAAATCCGTGCTCCGTTACAGGGATGTAACGCCCTCCCAGGGAACGCGCCCACAGTTTCAGCTGCAGTATAATCAATGCGATTATATAAAATTGAAACTGTGGCTGATTATATAAAAGGCTCCTCCAAATCCATCAATCCATTATTTTAATGGGTATAGATGCAGGAGATGTATTAACGAATTATTATATATACATTATTAAAAAGCATAATATACATATAGTCTAATATAATGCATATGCTATTGTTAAAGGGGGAAATCCATTATTTCATGGAATAACTAGGAATTTCATGAATTAACTAGACGAGTCAGTTAAAATATATAAAGTTATTAAATTCTATGATTTAACTAGGTATTCTGCAGAATAACGATGACATGATTTTTAAAGTAAGTAATGTGGCACTCTCTAAATTTCTTTGAGCCGGTTCCAGCTGCTTCGTGTGTGTGTGCCTTTCATCATGTTGCTGTTAAACATATAACTTAGGCGGTGTATTTATGTTAACGTTATGCATTTTGGATGAATAACATATGATTTTGCAACCAGTTTTCAAGCAATGACTTCTGCAAGAAAGAGAGAAACCAGTAAATAAGAAAGATTTAAAGCAAGAGAGATTTGACTCATTATTAAATAAGAGTGGATCAAACGATAACAGTGCTACGCTTACTCGTGAAAAATTTTATTAACTTTCAGAACAGAAGTAAAAAAGAGCTAAAACAGCACAAAAAAGTACCAAGTGACTATTGATAATTCCAGCCCGTAGACATTCTTGAAGTTCAAGGAGTAGAAAAGTTAATTGTGCCAGTAACAGATGCAAAACATTATTTTGCTTCTTTCTGTTTAACTAATGATTAGAGCAAATATAAATTATATCCTTTTCCATATTATTTATCAATTAATCATCCGCAATAGGGATAAATTGTATTTTTCGAGAGCTTTTAGCTATGCATGGTTAATTAATTTATAAAATGACTTTGAAATTATTTATCTTTCCCTTTATTGGTCTATTATTAATTATTTCATGAATAACTAGTTAAAATACAAAATGTTTCATCTATTATATACTTTAACTGATTCGTCTAGTTATTTCATGAAATACCTAGTTTTTCTATGAAATGAATAAATTTTACACTTTAACTGTAACACATATTACATTCAATAAAAGCACACTTACAGCAAAAAAAAAAAAAAACATCATTAATGGGATCCAGTTAGACTTTCAATGTGATATTCGTGTTCAGCACGTTAAGTTCTTTACAAAGGAATACTTTCACCAAAGAAGGAATTTAATTATTGCCGAGTGAATCAATACGTCTTACAGAAAAATAGCCTTCAAAAGAATGTATTTTGACATGTTACATCTTACAACTCCTTTCATTAGCGCAACATCAGGTCGAACAAACTGAGCCCTATTGAAGAGTTATTTCTTTTAACCCTTTACTCTTTTGAAAAGTTTAGAACAATTTCTTTGAGAAGCACAGGTGTTGTGGCGAACCCTTCTGACAAGCTTTCCTATAACCCTTTATTCACTTAAAAGCGTAGTAGTCAGCAACGCCCTCTGTATGCATATCATTCAAAAGATGTAATGATTGGATTTAAAACTAGCAATTAACTTTTATTCATTGTCGCTAATTAAATGGAAACTCGACGAATTTAATTGGAATAGAGTAATCAAGGAAATCATAGAATGACTCATTTGGATTAATTAAATTTTACCTTATTATTCGAGTCTGTGGATAAACATCTTCTGGCGACTGACAATGAAATCTCCAATAATACTTTGCTTTGACAAGATGATATCATTTCTAGAGAAAGTGACATGATAATCATTTATTTGTTCTTGAATTCGCATACTGAATCTTATTTAGCGATAGAAGTGTAATAACTACAAAATATGCTTCAGAACAGACACATTATTGTAACAAATATGTAATATGATAATGTTGACAATAAAACAAATTCCTATCATTTTATGGATAAAATCATAAAGATTTTATTTAAAACAGTAAAAACTTCTAAAAAAACTTATAATACACATCAATCATCTTCAATGTAAACCCTATACCACGCCCTTTTGTTTTAAGAACGCTATGTCAAAGCAAATATTAGCCGCCCATCCGGTAGAGTGGTCAGTGAAGCTGACTGTGGTGCCGTAGGGACTGGGTTCGAATCCCGGAGAAGGCATGGATGTTTGTGTTGTAATCCTTTCTTCTGTCTGTGTTGTTTACCCCCGTGTTATACATTGCGTGGTGCACGGGGTTTATAAATGTTAAAAAAAAAAAGCAAATATTATTCAGGGCTTAATTTTTTTATTGAGAATATTTATAAGCTCGTGCACCACAAAGTATCACACGAAGGCTTACATAGGCTACTCTCATTTTATATAGTGCAATGTTAATAAAATTCTTACTCTCACACTGACCGAGAAATTAAATGCATTGATTCTCTAAAAGGCTGTTTGGTCGCACCTGAGAACTGTATGACCAAATTATCCGATTGTATATGACCGTCATATTATCCATCGAGTAGTGACCTTGAATCATAATACCCTTAAAGACCTGATGTGTACTGAGAATGATGAGGGTAAAATCTGTCGAGGCCCAAATTTGTAATACAGGCATACTGTAGAACCTCGGACAATAAGATGGCGACTCAGGTGTTGTTTTCGTCTTTGGATCAGGATTCAAGATCCATCTTCAATTACCTTAAGTGGCCGCGGTAGCCTAGGGGTCAAGGTATCGGATCGTGGCTGGCATGTCATGAGTTCTCGAGCCCAGTACCATTAAACACCCGTCGTGTAGGGAAGCGATGCAGGTTAAATCTATTGAGAGCTCAAACGTCCTCCCATTGGTGTGATGTGGTAGTTAGGATACAGGTGTGCCAGCTCAGGTGTTGCCATCTTTACTTGACCATAGTTCAAAATGACGAAGTCCATTGCCAAAAGCCCTCCTGTAGCTGAACAGGGCGAAGTTAATATTCACTCACTCAATTTCTTTAAGGATGCTTTTAAGAGTGAGTGAATGAGAATTATATATACGTCACACAAACAACTTGGGAGTTGTTTATGACGTACAGCGTAATTTTGATATTCAGTCAAGTGACGAAGATGACACCTCAGCTGGCACCCTCTTCCCTAATTAAGCACTACGTTCAAGGGAGGACATCGATACTCAACAAATTTAACACACCTGGGTCCATTCTCTCGGTGGTCGTTGCTTCTAAGAGAAAAGGTGGATAGAACACCGTAAAAAATCATAACCTAGAAAGATGTTTGATAGTTTAAAAAAAATCTAACAACTGTTTCCATTTATACAGGTTTAGCATTTTCAATTTTGTTTTCTGTTTTCAAAGTACAAGTACAGAGTAAATGAGTGAAAGTTTATTTATATTGCGTTGCAATATAAAACAATACACGAGCTATTGTTGACGGACCTCTTAATTTTAAGTGTCAAGTGACGAGAGCGATACTTGAGGGGGACGTCATGTGACAAGAATAATACTTGAGATGGAAACTCCCTCTCCGATCTACCACGCCATCGGGAGAACTTTGAGCCTCAACAATCTTAACGTGCATCAGCCTCCCGTCTTCTGCATGGCAGGTCTTTGGTGGCATAAGGAATTGAACCCATGGCACTACGGTCGCGAGTCCTTCACTATGAACAAAAGGCTTCAATGACCTTATCCAATTAATAATTTCGTGAGACTTGGGAAGAGAGAGAGAAAGATTACTTCCTATCTACATAATTTTTTTTAAATACAATTGCGAGAAGCGCAAAATCCATTATAATATAATGGCCTTGCTATTATAATGATGGGAAAATTACTTCTCACTAATTCAGTTTTGTGCTATTGCATTCCAGTGATTATAACATCAGTAAATCGGACAAAAAAGATGATATTAAGGAATAAGTACCTAGTCCGAAAGCTGTCGCTGTATATATTTATGCAATGGGAAAGGTTCATCGCTTCGATGAAGAAAAGAACGATACCAAATAAGAAATCTTGAAAATAATGGTTTGGTATCCACGCACACACATGTTCTTTTTGGCCTTGACATCATTAGTTTCATACTGTGGCAAGTGAACAAAAGAAACAGAAGTTTAGACCAGCTAGCAATCCTACAGCATTAACTTGTCAGCTAATAGATGCAGATTCCTCAAGACAAGGACATCCTTTTAGCTTCTAAGCAAATAAGTGTGTAGATCCGTTTGATGTGTGCTTAGCAAGCCATGGACACAGAAAAGACAAGAAAAAAGAAGAACCTGCTTCATGTGTGCAGAGTGTAGTGTTCTTTGTGCATTGCAACATGCTTCTCACCTTTTCATGGCAAATAATCACTGTTAAAGTTCATTTTCATTATGACGAAGAATGGTTCCACTCTTAGGAATTATTCTTTCCACTCTTAAAATTTAAATATAAACATAAAATTCGGAAAATAAAATACTATCCCTTAAAGGCAATTGTTCAATTGTTAATAAACCAAAAACTGCGAGAAATTCAAATGAGAAATAAATGGCCCACGAAAGGTTTAAAATAAAAGAAAAATTATTAGTTCCCTCTTTTATGATTATTTGCTTAATTTTTCAAACTGTGTTCATAATTTTCATTTAAAACTTGTTTTTTTATGAAATATTTTGTAGTATTAAGATCGTTAATCTTACAGATTTGCATGCTTATATACTTTATAGTATGTGCAAGTTGTTTAAGTTTTTGGCACCATAAGTAAAATCACTATCAATATAAATCAACACTCATCCCTGTAAAAAAGAGCGGATTAGTTAGAAAAGAGAAACAACTATATAAACTGTTTTGTGCTGGATAGATAAGCACAGTCATTTTGCTGTCTGCCGGTATCAGCTGGCACAGATGAGACAACATAAAGCATTTGATGATCTATATTTCCACAAAGAATAAAAGTAGGGGGAACATATAGTATTGATGAGACGGTATCTTCTGGTTACAGAGTCTACCTTTCTCTTCAAAAGTGAACCAACATAAAAGACTTAGAAAATCAAAGAAGTTGGAGGTCACATTAGAGGTCACCCATCTAAATAGTCGTTATTTAATCTTGAACCATCTTTCTCTGAAAAAGACGAAAATGCATAAAATGAACTATTTTCGTATAAACGTTTGTTTCTGAAGGCATTCAAATAAAAAAGTACGTATGGATATCAGAAAATATTAATAGAACAATAGGCATGAATGAGGTTCTTGGAAAATAATACCTAAAAGAAAATGGTAGTTCAGAAACTTCCAATTTATTCTAATTTCCAATCCAAGTGCCACTGAACCACATTGTGTTAGGAGTCTTAAGGACGCTAAAACTTTCCATGCTCAAACTTCTCAAATGTGTATGGTGTGGATGTTTGGAGAGAGGTGTATCTGATAAATGTTGTCATTGTCACTTCGTCACTCAAAATAGTTAGTTCCATAGGGAAATGCCCTTATGTTGCTCTAAGTATTGTGTCGGTAAAACAAAAATAGTGCCATACATAAGGGATGTATATTCTTAAAATTTGGCATATATATAGAGAGAGAGAGAGAAATCTATATAGTTTGGCAAGGGAATGTTCCTAACCGTTTTTTTTTTAATTGGCTGCATTTTAACAGACATGACAATACCAAATTATGAGAACCATTTCATTGGTGGCATCATCTAATGACAAACTTTTGATGCTTGTCTTTATTCAATTCACTTTTTTGTCGGACGCTAAATATTGTCACGATTTTAATTTTATCCAGAGTACCAGAACCTATTTCATAACTCGAGGGATCCAGGCCGGATCGAACCCGCAACCTCAGGTTTCTGAGAGGCGTGGGCACGCTACATTTAAGCCACCTACTTTCGAAAAGCTAAAATCTAGCATTATTCACCATTTGTAATTTTTTGAAAAACTGATATCTTCATTATTTATTGATTTAACGTGTGATTTTTTCGTCAAGTGGTTATAATTGTTTTCATTATTAAAATAACAATGATTTCTACACTGTTAAACATATTTATATAAATACATATATATATAAATTTCTACATATATATATAAATTTTTTCCTTATTCCATACATTCAAACTTATATAAATATAAACTATATCTGATAACAGAATTGGGGAGATAAAAGTTAGCTTACAAATTATGGTGTTTAATCAAAAAATGTATTTTCGTTTTTGGCATTATTTTCGTAAAAGCACCAGAGAGTAAATTCGATTTGACTTTACTTAATTTTTAAAACGTTAATTATTTTATGTTAATAAATATTGGTAGCTTTAAAAATGTAAGCTTTTTTTTACGAATTTCACTGTGGGTAAGAAAAATATTTTTATCAAAACATTTTTTTAAAGTCAGATATGAATACTGCTATTTATATCAGAGAGAGATACTTTAAAAAACTATAGTTTAAAAAAACTAAAAAATACCCTTTTGTAGTTATTTAATCTAAAAAGTAAAAAATAATTTTTAATATTAGAATAAAATGATTAAAAATAAATTAATGTCATTGTGGTAAGAGCGAGGGGTATTCGATATTAATTGTAATAATTTCTTACTAGATCTGTTCCGAAATGAAAAGTTAGTGCAAAAATGTATAAAACATCTCACGCACGCTTTTGCCTCATTTTTTTGTGTGGAAATAATTATAAAATCCCGTGTGTGCACCCAAAAGTATCACATGGGGTCAACAGAAGTAAATATTAATAACACATTCCAACTGAAAGAAGGAAAAACAAATTTTGAGGCTCTATGAAAGATTACAAATATTCCCAACAAATTCACAGAACTGTTTAAAAACACTTTTGGTAGTTAGAAACTGTTGAAAATTCAGAGACTAATTTATATTAAGTCCCTAGAAAGCCAGTCTAATGATTTTTCTCTCTCTGCCCTACTTGGAACACTGAAGGAGCACAATTTCTACAATTTCCTAGCCACCAATATTACAATCACAGGAAGATGACGGAACTAAATTAAAGTTGTTCAAATAGCTTTTGACGTTACCACGATCAGGGAGTAATTGGGTCATTTTGTAATTAGTATAAAAATAAGGGCATGACAGTCTATCATTAATGGTTGGAAAAGATTTCTTTGTTAAGCTCCCTTTATTTGAAATTAGATATTCTGGTGTGGTTCCATGGTTTCCCCATTTCTTTCGTGATATATCTTGTATAAGGATTTATAAATAATATAAAGGTAATGCCAATTTTGCGCTTGGTTGCAGCCTTTGAAAGACAGAACACTCATTTCTAAGAACGCCCGTGTGTCCGAGAACAAATGCAAAATCTATTGAGAAGTTTTTATTTTTTAGGTTTTTAAGGTGCTCTTTGATCTCGACAATTTTTTACCACAATTACACTAATTTTTTTTGTTAATATTTTTATCCTTATATTAAGATTTATTTTTTACTTTTTGGTACGTTTAACTATATAAAAGCATATTTAATTTAATTTTTTAAAACTATCATTTATTACCTGACGAATTAATTTTAAAAGCGTCATTGTTTTAGAATCTGGAATACGCGTTCACGTTTTCGCTTTAGGGATGCCGCGAAATCTGGAATTAGTTACTTAATCTGGAAATAGGTTCTGGAATTAGTCACCAAACCTGGAAATAGGAAATCGTTAGTCCTGATGCTCCTGATCAAGGCAATTAAACAAAAATATCAGATTATTATATTGTGATCGGTTCTTAACAAGTGTGAATTAATCCGACATTTTAAAGTGGGTAAAAATATCGAATTCAAAGATTCCGTTGCATACAAGTAAAACTTATTAAAACGCTTTAAAAAAATGAATGTTTTATAAAAACATTTTCTTTCTCTCTAAGCTGATGAAAGCGTAAACTTTGATCCAAATACGACTTTTTTGTAACCGTAATGTTTAATTTTATAGCAGGTGTTTCATATGGTTTTAATATATAAAAATATTTGACTTTATTAAATGATAAAAACGCAGATTTTATAATTAGTTATTTTTATTGATTCAGATAATAGTTTGTTTTATTTTACTCTCAACTCTGGATATTATTACAGCAATTACATTCACAAAAATTTAGTTGGAAATTTTTCTTTTCATACCAAACAAATAATATTGATATATTAGTTTAAAAAACTTCTCTTTGTTTCATAATTTAGGTTACTTAATAAATTTCTCAGCTTAGTAAATAACCTTTGAGATTTTGCGTAACAATTTTGTTGATTTTAGTTCATTAATTTATTATTTTATGAAAATAATTTATCATTTTAGCTGATAATTTGGGAATATTTATTTCTCTAAAAATTGTAGCTTGTTTGAAATATTTAACGGGTAAAACAAATATTTTTTTTTTCTAATCCACATTGGTTGGTTTAATTTCGAGAATTGCACGCTTAGAATTTTATAATCTATACATATATAAAGGTTAAAAACCACTCACCTTGCACAATATCGCCAGAAATGTTAGACATTCCGACTTAAAATGCGGTAGACATGCTTCTTTCATAAAGCAGAGATCCGCTGAGAGTATATTTTGGGGTAATTGACCACCAAGGAGCGTTGCGAGGTTTCGAGGCGCATAAAAGGTAAATGTTGTGCAATGCTAAGGGGAATTAAATAGATAAAAATTCATGTTTTTCAACAGTTAGACCAACATACTGTAAATTTGGTAAGCATGATTCCTTCTTTTTATAGAGATTTGCTAGGAACAAGTCTTAGTGAAATCGATTCTCATTGAAGAAAAATTATTCCGATTATGAATCATTAGATTTAGACTTGCAATTTGACAAGCATGATTATTTTGTTAGTAGAGATCCACTAAAAGAGAGCGGATTTTGCAGAAATTCACTTTGGCGAAAGAGGTTGCGGGAGCGTAAAATACAATTCCACTTTGAGTTTAAAAATTCCTATCATGTCCTTTTTAAATCAAGGGATGAGAGTTAAAAGAATGTTTTTCTATACACTAGAACGTTTTACCTGAAAGAGGTCGTGCGGGACGCAGAGTCATAACCTAGGCAGAATCCTTAATTCTGGGAAAACTGTATCTTACCAACGACTTCCTTTGTATTCTTCTATATTACTGTCTTCATGGGATCTAAAATATATACGTCGCATATCTTTATCTTTTTTTGAGAGGGGCAAATGTTTTTTACAATCTTAAGGCACTTGGGGTGACTAAGCTCGTCGCGTCACAACTTTTGTTCCAAAATATTTTCTATGAGCAGGCTACATTTTTTCTCCTGTGAAAAACTTAATAATTTGATTGTTGTGTTGCACGACGCGTTATGGTTTATAAATGTAAATGTACCACAAATACAAGAAAATAATTTGGCATCTGGGATCTTTATTGGTTTGAAGTTGAAACTTCGGAAAAATATATTGATCAAGCAAGGGAAGAAACTCATAAAATAGTGGAAAATAACCATGGTAGGGAAAGTAAATTTGAGAAAAACTATGAACGTTTTAGTCTCCTTCGAAAGTAAGGTTTTCAAATGCTACCAGAAAAAAAACTACATCCAAAATGATGTAAAACCACAAAAAAGTGTACCACTAGACACATTGTTCCAAAATACACGAGCAAGAAAAGGTTCAACATGCTATGTAAGGACAATAAAACCATAATAGCTTGACCAAAATACGATAGTTTTGGCTACAAATATTTTTCCTGTATTATTAGTAAAAAGTGTGTGTGATTTGTGACCTTTATTAAAGTAACGCACAGTTGAAACACTCATCAGTTTAATTGGATTTTTTCTCAAATTAGCAAAGAAAAATTCAATACTCGTTAAAAAAACGCAAGCATATTTTCTCTTAATTAAACTTTTTACTGTAATTACTTCTGTAGCGTACAATGAAATTAATTGTAAACAAAAGGATTGTGATAAAGCCAGTACCCACAACGTTAGTATTGAGTGTGCAACTTCCCCCTGGTTAGTTATATGATTTATATAGCCAGTGAAAAACATGCGAGTAATGGTTTGTATTATTTTATAAGAATGTGAAGGTGTTAAAGAGAGAGAAAATTGATCCAAATTGACTTCAAACTGTATCTACAAATAAAATATTCGATATCTTCCCCACCAACATGACATTTAAAAGATGGAAATGCGTTTTATTAACATTCCTAGTGAGCCCACCCACACAAGAATATTTTCTTTAAGAAAAAAAAAGGAGTTTCAAATGTCAAATGACCTTTTACGAAAATAATGCACAATTAGTTGAACTATTTTTCAGATCTTTCCAAGACTTTTTAAGATCTTTTTGTCTTTCAGTGCTTTTACTTGCCTCTTTTTTACAATTTTTATTTATTCTCAACTTAAAGAATTCCATCCGCTTTTCTTTCCTTTGTCAAATACAGGAAATAAATGATTTTCAAGTGCGAAAAACATTTTTTTTGAAGAAATTGTACCGCTCATCTCTGAGAACTGTCGCTTTAGTCTCACGAGACTGTTTTGGAATTCCGAGGATTTTTTTCTGAAAAAAAAATCTCTGTCTGAGATGCTTTTTTCTATATTATTTATGTATTCTCTTGAATTATATAATGTTTTCGACAGGTTTTTTTTCCTTCTAAATTTCACTTGAACATCTGCCGTCTCGTGGAATAAACAATGAACAACTGTTGGAATTTTTTGAATCAAATAATTCAAAAATATTTTTATGTTAAAAATATTTTGTTCTAGATTAAGATGATAAGTTTATACTTTCTGCGCCGATTTTTTGAGGTGATTTTTAAATAGTCGGATAATTGCAAAAATTTTATTTATGTAACAGTTTCACTTTGTGAATAAAAATATTCAACTTTCTTTTCCACAGAAAAGAAATTTGCACAGTTTCTTTTCTTTTAAAGTATATTAATGAAATATCTTTGCTGCTATATATTTCTTTCTTTAAGATATAATTTGATAAGTATATAGGGTTTAGGAAAAGTATGGCCGTATAGCCTTTCTTAAATTTAAATAAAATTAAACAAAGATTTTTACTTGCGGATGTACTTACTATGTTCTATAAAGAAAGGATTAAAGTTTTTGTGTGTTTAATGAAATGCAAACTGGGTGCCTCAAAACATCCTTTTTTTCAACCTTCTCTTTTCAAAATGCTTTACCGAAAGAACAAAGTTTAGCTGTAACATAGCTTGATCAAATTTAAATCTTCGGCACATGTATAGCATAAATGGGGGGAAAGTTCAATATATATATATATACAGTATAGTAAAATGAAATAAAATAATAAGACAAATTAATACAACCCACAAAACTGAAAGATAGAAACTGGATTCTAAGAAACAGGACTAGAAAGTAAATGGTGGAAATGAAAATTGTTCTAGATTTGAATAAAAATATGCATAACAGGAAACAGAGATAAAACTTTTAAAATTGAAGAATTGAAAAAAGTCTATAGACTAAAAGGGAGACCTATTATAATTTCTAACGTGGTCGCTGAATTAGGATCAGCGAAATTAGGGTTAAGTATAATTTATGCATCAACTTTCCTCCTACAACAGAAATTTTCGACATAATAGAAAAAAAGCCATGTTGAAATGTTACGCCTAAAACTAACACACGTGTACCAGACAGTAAAATAAAATTAAAATATGAAAAGAAATGTTTCCCTCAAAGAGATGAATGTAAGAAATAATTTTTTTAAGGAAAAACAAAGCAAAAACTTATATGTAAGATGCTAACCAAATGAAAAATAAAGACACTTCACCTTAGTCAAGCATCGTGCGCAAAATGACGTGATAATATTGAAGCGCTAACATAGAAAGAAAAAACAGTTGTAACACCTAGATTGCTTTATTGTAATTAAACTAAGCAAACCATAACATATTGAAAATAAATAAAATTGAAGGAGAGAAAATAACAGAGAAATAAATTAAAAAATTATGATGAAAGAAACAGTATGACTTAAGATAACATAGAAATATATTTAAATATGAATTTAATTGGATAGTTATAATGTAAAGATTATTGCAAAATTGGTTATAATTACTTTGTTTAAATCATTATCAGTAACAAAATAATTGTTTCCTTTTATAAAATTTAAGATAATAGTTCAAAAATAGATATGTCTGGATACTTCGCCAGAATGGCATTTTTATAATGTTAAAATCAAAAGAATATTTTATCAAAAATATTAATTATTATTAGATTATTCTTAACATTTAATTGGAGGTCTGAAAAATTTGTTGACTCCTTATTGTAATTAGTTTTCAATAAATTCGAATATTGTGGATAATAATTAAATCTAGAAACATAATTTATTATATTTCTAAAGATAATTAAGACATCTATGTATCTAAAAATGTAACAAGTTTCGAAGCTATATATATATATTATATATATATATATATTGACTTACTCTTTTATTCTATATATATATATATATATATTGGACTTACTCTT
This sequence comes from Trichonephila clavata, assembly GCA_019973975.1. Taxonomy (NCBI): domain Eukaryota; kingdom Metazoa; phylum Arthropoda; class Arachnida; order Araneae; family Nephilidae; genus Trichonephila; species Trichonephila clavata. The sequence continues at coordinate 14,652 of BMAO01033004.1, forward strand.
TTTATTCTATATATGCATATATATATATATATATATATATTGGACTTACTCTTTTGATTATATATATAGCCTGGCTGACCAGATCTCTAAACATAACACTTGTGGACTTTTTGTATAAGTACAAAACATTGTTCACCAATATTTACTTTTTGGCACTGAGGAAATGAAAATTGAAATTACAGTTACCATTCTCATTGTTGATCTCACAATGCTTCATAGAATGTGACTAGGAATCTGGTATAAACTCAAAGTGTTGTGTACATTGAAAAAGCATGAGATAAAGTGTTATAAAAAAACTTTGATATTTAGTTTATGCAATAAAACAAAACCATAAGTGTATATCTTGTGTTTTGTAATTAATATTTGAATGCGTACTCGTATTTTTCAGCCATCCGGTATATTTTGTCCATATATACTATGCGTAATAATATTTATTGTTCTAGAGCAGAAATTCCCAAAGTGTTTCCTCAGGACCCTAAAGTCCTGATATTATTCAGGGGGCTTGGAAATTTAAAGTAGATTTGGGAGCCCATGTACAGCATCAGAGATTCCACGCCAAGTTTAATAAAAGAGAAAAAGTAAAATAAAAAATGTATCAATTTTTTTATGGAATTTTTAGTATAAATAACAATTGATCACTTTTACATCCACGATTTGGTGCTGAACCTTTTTGCGCTTGGACTAACTCAGATCCAACACAGATGATTCCATACTAATACAGGATCATCTTGTCCACGAATGAGCGATGTTAAACCGATGTTTGAGCAACTATACCACAAATTCTGGTTACAAAAATATATCCCAATTTATATAACCGCGTTATGGATTATTGTGCAGGTGTTATCGACTATACATTTCCAACTGATAGAGTGTGGATTCAGTACGCTATAAACCTACTCACAAAAAATAAGAAACCGACTGAAAATTAGTGTTTGTGGGGATTTGCGGTTTCTATTTACAAACATTGAGTTGGACATAAATACACTCATAACACGTCATTAGTTCATCCATTGTTTTTTGTAATTTTATCTTAAATAAAAGTTATAATTTCAATAAATAATTGTTCAACAAAATGTTTTTCTTTTTAAATTTGTGATTTTTATACTAAGCATTTATACAGCTTTTTCACTTGGGAGTCATTGGGAAAGTTTGGACTTTAAAAAGGGGTCCATGGAAAAGTTTTGTCTATTAAATGAGTCCGTGGCGAATATTTGACAATCTTTTTATGAAAAGGGGCTCATGGGTTAAAAAGGTTTGAGAACCGCTGCTCTACAGTAACTTACACAGATATCGTATTGCTCAAGGTTACGTAAAGATTCATATTTTCGAGCTCACATTTGGCACCGTTTTTCTCGATAGAGTGTTTATCAAGGTCGCACTCTGACGGAACGCGAGGCTATTAGCTGGGGACCACGTAATTTTCAACCTATGACAAGAGACAAACTCCTTATTTGCACCCCCATATCCAACCACAGCACACAAACGATAGTACATTGAGCCACGATAGATTAAACGTGCATCAGCCCATCTAAGCGGCAGGTCTTCTGGGCAATAGGGATCGCACTCGAGCATGCCAACCACATCTTCACAAATTTGTCGAGGCTCAGTCCTCCCGTTGGCGTGGTAGGAAGTTTGTGACAGCTCAAATGTCAACCTCATCACTTAACCGAGGTTCAAACTGACGAGTTTGCTTTAAATGCAAGGTTAATAAACACTCACTCATTCATCCATTTGGAGTATTTCTTTCAAGCTATTGCCCAATCAACTGCCACAAGTGTAAATATCCATACCATCCAGTGATTTAAGTGGCCAGGACGTATATTTACGTCTTTCCAAAATACGAGTTTTTCTTTGCTCTGTTATCTTTATAACTAATCCGAAGTCTTCGGTATGCAATAATATACCTGGACAGTTGTTGCGAAAGATTTACTTATTTAAAAGACAATTGCTAAGTTGTGCAGTTTCTTTTCTTCGCAACGCAACCACAACGCACATTTATGTGAAAAACTGTAGCACTGGGTAGCAATCGTGTAACTTTTAATCGGCAGTTACGGAGTTAAATAAAAATTCGCATAAATACTTAATCATTTATTAAAGTTTCTCTTCTCGTTTACAAAATTTCAAAATTCTCTTTCCAAGCACTGAATATTCAAAAACAATTTTTTTATTGCTACTTCTCGGAAACAGCCTCTTAGGATCAATCATCCGTTCCCGCCTGCGTGACAAGTACACCCTAAAATGATGCACGGTTTGGGAGCGTCCTCCAATTTTGCAAGTTCCTTGTAACAGATGAATCATTGCGACCCCATATTCCCTAAAATGTGTCAAACTCCCTTCACAAGCTCCTGCGAGGAATTTAAATCCGATTAAAGGCTTCCCCGGAGGAGTTATCTGTGCATCACCCGGGTTTCTGTAATTATTTAGCGGTGGAACCATGAGATGATATATTCGTGAATGGGCAAGGATGGTTGGCTTAAAGTGTTTAGGGTGTTTATAGTTCGAATTTCTTATGTATACATTCCACAAAATATATATACATATGTATGTGTGTAATAATTCACTTAAACTTTCTTCCGATGGATTTTATTTCGCAGTGGCGGTGTTGAGCCCTCCAAGATTTCGCCATGATAATTTTTATTTTACTCACCTAACGATAGCTAACCACAGTTTTATCTCTCAAAAACTGAAAAGTTAGCGGTTTTAAATCAGATTGATGCAATCTTGCATAACCAGCGTATGTAGACTAATTAGAATAGACTTCATCGGAAATCAAATGATTTTAAGAGATTCCAAAACTATGAATAGAAGAGATCTCGGGAGCGAAAAAGAACAATTTTGTTCTTAGCATCGCTTTGTGAGCATGTTTGTTGTTCATGTCTGCCTTTTGTGTTTTTGATTCCCAATAAATGTGATTTCAAAATAGCAACATGTCTCCTCATCAGTCGGACGGTAAAGATAAAAAGTTTATTTGATCCCAGAAAGTCATATTAGCTAAAAATGCCTTAATTCAAGCCAATTACCATGTCAAATGATGAATATGTCGTGCCCATGATGGGACAAAGTCAGAAAGCACCACGGGGGCCCCTGATATTATATATGTGTATGTATCTTTGGCTGTGTAAATGAATGCTGTGGCCTTACCAAGTATTTGTAAACTTATAATTTTCTATAAATTTTTTAAAGTTTTCGAGTATTAAAAATTAATTGTAATTTTGTTATAATAGTTACAACTTGTTCTTATTAACCTTTTACACGCCAATGTTCCAATATTAGAACATCAATTTGAAATTTTATGAAAAATTCAATTTTATTCATAATGTTCCGTAAAAATTATTTTGAAGACAAAAAATAGGATTAATTTTTTTAATATTGAAGTACTGTTGATAAAGTAAATAGTCTCTGAGAAAAATTCTAAAATATGCATTTTTTTCTACTTTTGATTGGGCAAAATTCAAAATTTCACATAAAATTCAAAATTTAAGAATATTTTTTATTATTTGGTAAAAGTAATTAAAAATGATCATTTTAACTATAGACTGCAAGATATCAATAAAAATATAGTAATTTTTCTACTATCGGTTTTGAAATTTCAATGTTCCAAAAATGGAACATTGGTGTATAAAGGATACTTTTTCACACTATGCAGTTATTATGCTTACAGTTCACAGAAGAGTGGGAAAAGATTTCTGAATGCTAAAAACTTATAGTATGTGTCGAAAAAAAATGTTTATGACTTCACTTTCGTTTTGGATCCCTCTCTCAACTCCCCCCCCCCTTTCAACCGTTTCTAGACAATCTCAAGGGAATTTCTCAGCTGCAGCAAAAGTAACTACCGCGTGCGTTTGTTGATAGTTAGATGTAGCGTATGTCTTATTTGGCGAAGAACGTCACATAATAAGGTTTTATATTATTTTGTGTTACATCAGTTAGTGAATATCCATTACGCTGATAAGATGGCGCATTCATAGCCATTCCGGACTGTAGAAGAGGCTTTGGAATATTTTTATACACGATCAGATGAGAAGAACCTATTAATATTTGTCAGTTTCCCCTAGAAGAAAGTGGGTGATTTACTGACGAAGATATCGATGAAGATACTTTTCAGTCTGTTCTACCAGTAGATGTTTGTAGCAAAATAAAAATTTCTGCAAGCATAGAGGATAATGAAATACTTCATGTATATCAGAAAAGCACAACAAAAAGATGCCTTGAGTGCGAAAAAAGATTGCATGAGAAATGTTTTCCTAGCTATACATGGACAATAAAAATAGTTTAGGACATAAAAGAACATATATAAGAAAAACAATAATACATTTTGTCTTTATTTCTCCTTTTAAAGAATTTTGGTAAATCTGTATTATTCTAGTTTTTTTTCTTTGCTTTATTATACTATTAGCTTTGAGAATTTTGATATGAAAGTTATTTGTTTATTTCTTTGTCCTACTGATTTTTTCCTTGAAAGTTTCTAATACGTGATTGTATTTTTCTGAATGTATAAATTCATTTGTTTATAAATTAGATTTTCAACTTGATCTGTTTTATTTGGAATTATATTTAAAGTTTACTTCAGATGTGGCGCCAACATGGGACACCCATCAGGGAACCTCCCCCCCCCCCTCATCAGGGTACATTAAAAAAACTCTGCAGGGAAAAAACGATAGATTTTCTCTTCACATGCAAACTTTTAGTTCTTTTCCCCCATTCTAATTTTAGATTTTAAGGGTCATTTCAATTGTTTGTCGTGTGTCATGCTACCTCCTACAACGGGTGGGGGGGGGTGAATGATGAAACCCCGTTGGGAAATGTTTAATGACACCTATGGTAGGATACTACTTCTTAAAAATGTATAGAATAACTGATTTTGAGTTAAAATATCATTGGTTATACTCTTAAAAAACATGTGAAAAAACTAAATGGCACCCGCCAATGTTCGATTTTTAGGACATGCTAAAAATCTTAAAAACAATTTTTTTGTTCAATTCTTTTTCTTTTATAGGTCTTATGTTTCAATTTTAATTTGATTTTTATCAAAATTTAGTTTATGTTACCTTTTAATCATAGTGCGGCGTTTAAAAGGTATACCGATCATTTTTAAAGCATAGTACAACTGCTATTTTGAAAAATTAACCGTCTTGGTATAAATTTCATCAGTTATGTGTAATTACTTAATTGTGATATTTCTTTATTTTTCTCTAATTACAAACAAAAAATGTGAAGTAAAAATAATGTAAGCACCATGTTTTTTTCTTATTTTAAATTGCGATTCTCACAAAACATGTTCTACTGAGCTTACATCAGGTGGTTTGAGAGGTGTTCTCAGAATTCGGAGGACAGTTATTGGGACACCAGCAGTGCACATAG
>BMAO01033006.1:0-19689 GCA_019973975.1 Trichonephila clavata
AGTGTGTGTGTGTGTGTGTGTGTGTGGTGTGTGTGGTGTGTGTGTGTGTTGTGTGTAGTTTAAAATAATTGAATTATTGTCCTAACTCATTTTTGTATAAATCATAGTTTGGGCTATGAACGTACTTAAGAGTGCAATCCGAATGAGATATTGCCGTAAATCTCTACCCAAGCTATATGTATAGAGTTTCTGCAGCATACAAGTATGTTTTCATTCTAAGCTGTTTAGTCCAAATGACAAAATATTGTTGCTTATGCCTCATGTTCTATAATTCCACATAGCCATCCTATGAAATCAATATATTTATGCCGGCTTAGTCTGCATTGTTGTATACGAGGGTTATTGACGAAATCGTTGTACTGGTAGCCTTTAATTACCATTATAGCAATCAGACCATTTTGGTTCTCGTAATCAAATTAGGGCGGTAATCAATGTAGAGGGGCTGATAGATATGAAATTTGTTGTGATGCTCACACATTGACACTATGTGGAAATTTGAAGAGTGGAATACCAGTTCGGGTATCGTCCTCATTACTTAACTGGGGATCAGAATTATGAGTTCCATCGCCAGTAACCCCTCCCCTCTCGTCCCCATGTAACTTCGAAGTCCAACTTAAATAAACAAAAATCGCCATATTGTCGTAATTATAAAATAAGTGATAATTTTACTGTGATGGATCTATGAATGCGGAGCTAGGAATATCGTTTCATCAATTTCATCAGAAGTAAAATTCTCATTCAAGTATGCTTTTTATATATTACTTATCGCAGTTGGTTAGCGCAAAAAGTTTTAAACGCACTCTGATTTGAAAATTATGAGAATGAGAGTTGTCCATTATATATCTAATAACACTCTAGTAATTCGAATTTTGTGTTTTATTTTCCTCTCTTTCATATTTCCTAAAACGTTTTCATCCGTTAGTCCTGCCCCATCCTATTTGCAAGTTATAGATGACAGTGATTGTGAGCCTTAATTTATAAATGACTCCGTTGGTAGCGGCTTTCCAATGATTACTTTAATTAATAATTCGCATTGCACATCTGGAGAAAAGACGTCCTCTATTTCGCGGTGGATCACATTATTTAAAAAGATATATTTCCAAACCTCCTGGCGTCTCCACTGTAGCCGTGGAGTCAATTCGCGAACACGTGACCGGCGTCTTTTCCATCGAGTCAAGGGTTCGAATCCTTGTGCCAATGAAGACACGTCGTGTAGAGGGAATTCGCACATTACATCTCAGCTTCACGATGCCTAAAGAGGAACCTTCGAGGAAATAAGCCCCTCTTTCTTCTTTAAGGATCTTTTTCTTAGAAGTTTTTGAATAATCAAGAACATTTGAGTTTAATACGCGATCCTTATTAACAAGTCAAAGCGGCCGCCAGGAAGCAAAAAGGGTTATTTCGAATGAAGAGGTGAAGAAAATTATGGATTTTATTTTTGGCTTTTTTAATGACTGCTCTTAAAATAGGAGTTCGATGTGCGCTTTTGCATGCAATTACTTCTACTTCGTCTGGCTGAGGCTATAGTTACCTCGGTTTTCTCTGCATATTTGTACGCTGCAGAAATGTTGACTGGTTCTTAGAAAAATCTTTTTTTAAAAAAACTACATACCATCATTTTTTATGTCCAAAAAAAGGGGGGCTTGTTGTGTGTAGGTCTCTTTGTCATTAGTAATTTAAGAGTAGCTTTAACGGGAAGTTACTCAAATGAAAGCACCGTATTATTAATTGAAAAGTAACTTTATTTCAGGATAGTTGGGATCGAAATAATAATCTAGGCAACCAGGTTTCCCATCAAGTATGAGCCTTAATGCTCCGGATGTGGTGTTTAGATCTCTTGAAGGGGGTCTACTGAAAGTCTTTCTGAGAACAAATGAACTGGGATCATTGTTCCATCCTGTAAAGACTATCCTATAGTTGATCAGGGTTACATATACAAAATGAACTTTAATAACTATCATCAAAATCAGAATCTATTTGGTACATGCTCGTATCATCTCCCCTCCCGTGAATAAATCGTCTGCTCCTCTCTAAGTATGTCCTCGTGGTCTCTAAGCCTTAAAATCTCTCTAGTTCCTTAGGGCAGCAGTCCGCAAAAGGTCAGTCATCGCAATTGCATACGCATGACTTGGAACAATTTTAACTAAACCATACGCTGCATGATTTAGAAGCTCTACTGTGTGTGTGTGTGTGTGTGGTGTGTGTGTGTGTGTGTGTGTGTGTGTGTGTGGTGTGTGTGTGTGTGTGTGTGTGTGTGTGTGTGTGTGTGTGTCGTACTCACCTCTTGAATGCGGCTCAAAATTACAAGTTCCTTTGTCCTCTTATGTCCAAGACCACAAGATCCTCTTAGACCACATTTCATCAACATCAAACTTTCACCTCCCCGCCCCTGGAAACAGTTCATGAATGATGTATCATCTGGAACAAGATCTTCATAATCCAACGAAGGCTCAGAATGGCGAAGGCTACGTGGCCGACGTTATTTCTGTCGAGTTTTGGTTTGAAGTTTTGATGCCATTCAAGACTCACCATATTAGACGTTAAATCTGTCGAGTCTGACATTAGAGGTGCCACCTCAGATGTCGTCCTCGTCACTTGACTACGATTCAAAATTATTAATTCCATCTTCAATGTCATTCATGTTTCGGCTAATTTCGACGTAAATAAACCATCAATCAATCAGAATTTACATATGTATCAAAAAAGGCGTATGCCGTAACTGGAGTGTGACGGACGTCAGCTAAAACTAATCAATAAATCAGTTCTCGGCATGTTTCAAATAATATTTGCGGTATGTTTTTAAATCTCTTCTATCTTTCTCTTTAAAAACATTCGATTTTCAAAAACGTTCGTAGCTATTCATGCATGTTTGCATTTTATTTGCGAAATGCAGTATCTTGTTGTACCGTCATTTATTGACCACGAAGTCTTCTCTTTCGTATTTTTAATGAAAATGTAACTGCTAAAAAAACAAAAACAATTGTATTCCTGAAAGGTCCCAGTCGGCGGAAGGTGCGGTTGGGGTCAGTACCGCTGACATTTGCGTGACTTCCAGAAAGGAGGCAATAACATAAAGTGCGCCTACGCGACGATGAGGGAAAAACAATTCCAGAATAAAATATGCATTTGCGCGTCTCGAAAGGGAAAAAAAACGAGAGGGTACAAAAAAAAAAGGTTGGAAACCGGCTTTTTGTGCGATCGCTGTGTGGTGTTGACGACGCCACATCGTCGCTACGCACGCACCGCCACTTGACAACGGACAGCCGGACGCATGCGCACACCGTTTGTGTGTGCGTGCACTTTTTTCCCCTAAAGCGCGCGGCAGAAGAACGAGTTACGAAGTTGCAGGATGTGTGTTTTGATATCGGATCTGCGATAAACAGAAACTTTCTGCCGTGCGATTTCGGTTTGTGTTGTGTGTGTACATAGTCTTTACAGTGAGGGATCCCCGTGAAAGTTGTGTGCCATGCCTCAATTGTTATCACCCCGAAGTCCGGCTGCCACTACCACGCATTTTCCTCGCCGGACCGTTTCCGAGAAGAGCAATATTCCCAGGTAATTAAAACTCTTTTCTTTGCCAGAACGATATAGGATTTTAATGAGATGTCATCATTCTATTGATGTGCGTCTATTTGAAGTTTTGATTTTATTTGATAGCAAGTAATATATGAATTTATAATATTACTTTGAAGTGCATGTGAAATCGTAAATATAATTGTCACTACTTAAACCGATTACATGGCAAAATGGGCGCTGATCAAATATCTTGGACTTTATTTGATCAGTATTTGTGATCATGTGTTTTTCATACCTGACGAATATATATATATTTTATGTATAGTCGATTGATATTTATAAATTTTAGGCGATAATATTTTGTGAGAGGAAAAGAAAAATGTTTTAAATCTTTTTTCGCATCTATGATCTAATGGACTGGCTTGGAAATTAAAAGCGAAATTCCTATTTGCACTTTTTATTTTGTTTCGATCGGAACATAAGGTTCAAAGTTATTAAATTATATTTTATGTTTAATATTTAAAAATCATTGTTTTTTCTTGTTCTTACCTAGTTTTGGTTTAAATGTGCATCAGTATTATTTGTACGGACGAATAAAATTTTCGTTTTCCCCTTAACCCGGCAAAAGCGCTGTTTTTTACTGAACTTTTCCTCTTTCAGTATTGTTTTGGCGGAGATGGTTATTTCTTAGCAGAGATTGTTATTTTACATGTTATAGAACTTTAGGATGCAAGTTTCGCTGTGTTGAATTAAAATTACATTATTTTGTATATCATTATTTAAAGTGATTAACTCCTCTCAGATGATTGCAAACTGCCTTTTTAAAATGTTCAATCAGTCTCGTAAAAATATCATGTATTGAACCACTGCATATGTATATATAAATGATACTCGATTGATGATAGGTTGACCGGTTCAAATTATTAAAGGTCGGTTTATAGAGTATTTTAAAGGTTATCCTTATTTCATCATTATCTGATCGATGGTACGATTTGAATAATTTATAAACATTTAACATATTCGCTGTATTTATGAGCATGAATGCCGTTGTATTTATTATTCGATTACAAGTGTGTTGTTCAAAAATTTCTGTGTATTGCCTTTTGATAATTTTTATAGATGCTCATAAAAGTATATATTCTGTTACAATAAAAAATGAAAAGTTTGAGAGCGTAGTTTTCAGTGGATTGTATTCTAATCTGTAAAACACAAGTCTTGTGATCCATCCCTTAGAGTAGCGATTTTTGATGTTTTGAATGAAAATCTTTTCCTTTGTAACAAAGCTACATATCTGAATGCATGTTAAGACATTCGGATCCCTTCTTATTAGCATTAATGCCCATTCTAAATTAATAAACCGTTTTGAAAACGGAAAGCGTTATTTTAATTTGGTACTTATTCTCTTTAATCAAGCGAATCGAGATATCGGATGCCAGGCCGCTTCTTCCTCGGTACTACTTTTCTCAGCTCTGTTTACTCAATCGTTCATGAATTGTAAAAGACATTTGTAGACCTATTTGACCGATGCATAATACATACAATCGCTTTCTTAGAACCTTAAAAATAAAAATTGCCATATTTTTGTTAAACGAAAGGCAAAATTCTATTGCCAACTTGTTTAGAATCGGCCATCGCCCCACCTCGTCCAGGTTAAAATTTAGGTTATGCTAGTACCGGGAAACTTTATAATTAGTCAGTAACGGTGGAAACCGGAGCGTACCCGCCTTTCCATAGGAACGTGTCTTTAATGCACCTCACGTGCCAGAAATTATTGCGCGTGACCCAACATCTGCCCCAGGAAGAGTCGTTTTCCGTCAACATCCTTCTCCCCTTTGAATCCACTCGAAGGATTTACTTAATTTCAACTTGTGTGTTTCAGTTTTACAAATGTGGCCGCGGTAGCCAAGTGATCAAGGTCACGGTTCGAGCCTGATGCCACTGAAGACCTGCCGTGCACAGGGAGCCGTTGCACGTTAAATCTGTTGAGGCTCAAAGGGCTCCCGTTGGTGTGGAAGTTAGACGAGGGGGATGTAAGGTTGCGTGTCGTCTTCGTCAATTGCCCATGGTTAAAAATTACGAAGTCGCCAATAGCCTTCGTGCCGCTATATAGTGCGACGTTAATGTAAATATGTTTTACAAATATGAATTGTTTTCAAGTATTTGAATAAAAATGACAGAGGATTCATTTTTCATGCATTTAATGAATCTGCCTTGGATAAAATTAATCATGAATACATTTACCAATGGAGTAGTTATGAAATAACATCCGGCTGAAAGGAAAACTGATAAGTACTGTGATAATATAAATCGCTAATATATTTAAAGTTCCAGAAATGATAGAAAACGAGAATACTACCTTGTGAGTTCTGCAGAGAATTATGAAGAAACGCTAGAATAGGGTTTTTTTAACCCCCACATATCGCATGCATTTCGATTGGTAGGAAATATTAAAAAGTCATTTTTACGGATGTGACTTTATGGAAGTGTAATTCTAATTTATAAAATTCAGCGTATTGACAAAATATTGGAATGCGCGCATTTTCCTTCCTCTCTTTTCAAATGTTTTGACAGTTTAAACGCAATGTTCATTTTTTAAGTCGTGTGGATTTAAATTCTTTTGCTTCGATATCTCCGAAATTGTGCATTCTTATACTATGTTCAATGTTAGTGAACTTTATCCATCCATGTTTACAAACTTTTGCTGCAAAAAAAAATATATATCATTCTTCATTTATTTGAACAATTATATCTTCGAAACTTGCTGGATTTGTGAATGGATTGTAAAAATATTAAGATAATTCTTTACCTCTCTCGAAGATTTCATCAGTGACATCTTTGCTTGACTCGAGTGCTGGAAAATTCCACTAAACAAACCAAACATTTTGCCTAAAAGTTAAATTGAAAGGTTTATCGTTTGTTTCATTGTTTTTAAATATTCACCACTTTTGTTACGAAATGAGAAGCTTTGCGTCATTTTCTCCCATGTGTTTGTCTTTCCGAGACTGAAACAGCCTGGTGCCTCTCGCTGTCGTTCGAGGACCTCTCGGTCTCCCTCAACCCGAAAATAGTCCCCCTACTGACGTCCAGAGTCACTTAACTCTTTTAAGTAAACATTCCAGAAGGAGCCTTTTTAGAAGCGTCCCCTTCATTTACTCTTTCTCTGCGATATATCCTTAGATCCCCTCTTTCTCTCACTGTAGCTTTCCATTTTGAGATTTCTCACCCGTGTCAATATTCCTTGGATTTTTAACGCGTTTTCCACGTAGTGTAAAAAAAAGCGCTATTAGGACGCAAATTTCGTCTTCGCTCCATATTTTGTCGTACCTTTTTCTCAGCCAATAATTAACCGATTGACCTCGGGTTTTCTTCATTTGGTCGCATCTGTGCCCTAGATGAGCCGAATCATATTTAAATTTAATAATTTTAAAAAAATTAATTTTTTTTAAAGTATAGTACTACTTTCTGTTAGTAAAAAGTTCATTAGTTGCATTATTGTAAAATACAACATGTGAAAAACGCGCTAAAAAATTACTTGGCCATGCCAATGATTGATATCTTGTTTTGGTATTCAAATACTTAACAATTAGCAATAGGTGTTTCGCATCCTTTAAAAATTTGCTTTTTGAATTGTGCTTGCTGTCAGCCTGCGTGAAGCTTTTGAGTCGTGAAAATGACCGATTTCGATGTATTTGTAACGCTTAAAAGATTTCATAATTCTCGATCGCGTTCAGATTGATATTCCAGATAGTTTGTCATTTTCTACAGCGCTTAAGGTTTCGGGGCAAACTTATTCCGGTCTTGGTGGTTTCTTGAACTCTCAATCTATTGTAAGATTATCACGGCATTTAATCATGACTTAGCATTTAAGAGTTTTGTATCATTGGAAGGGAAAAGAATGTATTCGCAATCATTTCCTTTTGGCTCGTTTCAAGCGGCCGCGGTGGCCGAGTTGTCTAGGCATCGGATCATGGCTAGCATGACATGAGTTCGATCCTAGTACCACTAAAGACCCGCCGTGTTGGGGAGCGATGCATGTTAAATCTGTCGAGAGCTCAAACGTCCTCCCGTTGGTGTGGTAGTTAGGAGAGGGGGGTGCCAGCTCAGGTGTCGTCCGCGTCACTTGACCATGGTTCAAAATTACGCGGACCGTCCCCAAAAGTCCACATGTTGCTAATCAGTGCGACGTTAATATTCGCTCACTCTCACTTGGCTCGTTTCAAACGTTCGTAATTAACTTCGTAATTAAGTAATTATATTCCGATTTGATTTTCGTGTGCATTGGGGATGCACTGACTGTAGAGCTCTTGCTTGCTTTGTTTTGTGGTATCTCTAATCTGTGTTTTCCTTTACTTGCGGCATTATTTTTTTTCCCCGGCCTTTCATTCAATTACAAATATTTTTCAGGCAAGGGAATCATGGTCATGTTGAAAATTATTTTATGGAGGGGGGGGGGGTATTTTTTTAACGTTTTGCTAAAGAAGAGGCATCTTGAATTACTATCAACTTACTAAACGCTAAGAAAGTAGTGGAATTAAGTTTAGTTATTTTAAACTTCTTTCGTGTGAACTTCTTCCGTGTTATGCAATACTTCTATCACGGAACTCGAGGCCGGAGTGCCGCGGTTTCGAATCCTGGTACAACTGAAGACTCGCCGCGTAGAGAAGGCCGATACACGTAAAACCTGTCTAAGCTTTGTTTTTCCGTTTACGTGGTGTGGTAATTAGGAGAGGGAGGTGCCAGCTCGTGTCATTCTCGTCACTTGACCGAGGCCCACAATTACGAGGTCCGTCGCCAATAACTCTCGTGTTGCTTTATAGTGCGTCGTTAATATAACTCGCTCTCTTTATTTCTGCGTTCTTCCTTCACTGACCACGTTAGATGAATGGTCAAGGTCGCGAGTTCAAGGCCAGCTTTGTTTCAGTCTAGTGCTGTTTGTCACTAAAGACAAGCCGTGTAATGGGCGTCATGAAGTTTGATAGTGGAGTCCCGGCTCATGTAATGAGTTCGAGCCAAGTACCGCTAAAAACCCGCCGTGCAGAAGGGGCGGATGCATGTTAAATATGTCGAGGCTCACAAACGTCCTTCCTTTGATGTGGAAGTTTGGAGAGGGGGTGCCAGCTTCGGTGTCGTCCTCGTCACTTAACCATGGCTCTAAATTATAAGGTCCGTCTCTGATTGCCTTTATGTAAGATAGAAGAATTGATTCTACCATACATTTCGGTCGCAAATATACATTTGTGGCAATTTACTGTCTGCACTTAGGCTAAATACTCGTTAATTTATTAGTAACTAAGCTTTTTTAGTTAGATGTTCCCGATGCATATTGCGTTTGTCTGTTGCACAAGTTAAATAAAATTTTATTAGGTCAATGCAGTTTCATGCATCGAATTAAATTTTTTTTCTTCTTAGTGTTTGGTAAGTATAAATAAAATTGAATAATGTATAACTTCCATTGTTTTGTGACGATCTTCTCTTACAAAATCTACGCGACTCTAAATAAATTGCCTTAATATAGATCCTATTTCCATGAGAATGGATTTAAAGTTACCGCTGATAGGATCAACGATTATTTTTAATTCAAGAGTTCAGAAGGTATTTTTTAATACTTGCCGAATGAAACTACTGTGGAGATATATTTCCATTAACTTGTTAAGAATGGGCTATTTTAAAGTCAACTGCAGATTAAATTTCTAAATTGGCTTATTTTTAACTGACACGCCTCACACGCTTCTTTTATATAATTATCTTTTTTTTTTTTATCGATGTGTTAAACGGTCCCCCTCCCCCTTCTTAAATACGAGTAACACTAGAATTAGATCTTAATGCTCTTAACAAAATAGTAATAGTTCAGATCATTTGATCCACTAGGTGTTAAAAGCTTCCGGATATGGGGAATGAATTACAGTTGTTTAAATTGTGATAAGATCTGCGTTCCAAATTAGATCGCTGAAATAGAGTATCAGTAATCGCAATATTAACTCTTTATTCAACCTTCTTATTCATATTTAAAATAACTGGCGGGCTTTCGCATGGGGGTCCATCAGACAGACACAAATCATAAATTAAATGTACTTTTGTGTGTTTGAAATATTTTAAAAACCAAATTGACATCTTGTTATTAAAAGGATCGGTATACGATTGAGATGCATGCGTGGCAAACAAATCATTCAATTAAATGACAATTATTATTCTTATTTGAATATATATGCGCCAGCTCTTTCAAGTTTCATGCTTTAAAAGAAAAATCAAACTATTTTGCAAAATCGTCTAAATGTACATGTTACCGTATTCAATAAAATAACAGGCCGCGGTAGCAAAGTGGTCAAGATATTGAATCACGACAAGCATGTCATGAGTTCGAGCCCAGTACCACTAAACACCCTCCGTATAGGGGAGCGATGCGCGTTAAATCTGTCGAGAGCTCAAACGTCCTTCCGTTGGTGTGGTAGTTAGGAGAGGGTGGGCCAGCTCCGGTGTCGTCCTCGTCACTTGACCATCGTTCAAAATGACGAGGTCTGTCGCCAAAAGCCCTCGTGTAGCTGAACAGTGCGACGTTAATATTCAATCAATAAAATACATTTTTTAAAAACGCAATTTCAATTCTAAAGTGATCAAAGGGCCATAAAGTATCATCAAATCATTCTGAAATCTTAGTATCCTGGGAAATGCAATTAATTTTCTAGAGAGTATATCTGAAATACGCATACTGAAAATCATTTATGTTAGCAGGATCTATGTGAAGGACTAAATAGTATTCGATAAACTTGGGGAAATATTTTCATCAAACGCTAATGCTTAAATTTCTACCACTGGAGTCGAGTGGTCAAGGCCGGAAGTTGAAAGCCAACGTTGTTTTAGTCGAGTCTTGATGTCACCTAAGATCTGTTTAGTGGTTAAATCTGCGGAGACTGAAAGTCTTCTCATTGGTGTGGAAATTTGGAAAGTGGCGTTTAAGTACCGTCCTTGTCGCTCCAAATTTAAATGGTCCGTTGCCAATAGCCCTATTGTTGCCTTGAAGTGTGATATTGCATTAAGTATCAAACAGATAAATTCTTCGCATTAAAATCTTTATTTAAAAAAAATCACGTAAAATTTCCCCTCATACCCTGAGTGCCTAACATTGTTTTATGCCATTGTAGCTCTTCCATTCGAAAATATCGCTGCATTTCGCATGCTTTTCTGTTAAACATTAAATTCCAACCGCGGGCTATTCAGACAAATTTCAGCATTTTAATTCTATCAGTTTATAAGACAATACTAAAGGTGATACTACACTATTCAAACTGTGGTCCGTCTATAATTGTTTTGATGTAATTGAATCGAACCCCCCCCCCCTTATGTGATCCATCAACCATTAAACCGATCTTTATTATTCGGGTTAATTGTATACATTTGTATGTTAGGTCCAAAACTACCTTAATATCACATCTGGGAATTCATCTTTTTCTCTCATGCCCAGTTGATATCGGCACCAAGATTTGTGAACGCAATTCAGTATTTCATTTCTTGGAATCATGTTGAAATGCTGTTTGTGTCGTGGCATTGTTGTCAATCGACTGTTTTTCACCCCTCTTGGTATGTGACCTTGAACCGTTATTTAGCAAAACATTGCCGCAAACATTTTTCCCATTTCTTAACTTCATGATGGTGACGCATATCTTTCTGAGCGCTCGTTGATTGTTCATTTGAATGACATCGTGATATCTAACATTTCTGTTCATACACATTTCTGTCCTATTGTTGTGTGTTAGTCACATTCAATGTTTGTTGTTTTTGATTTTGAAACGAAGGGAAATAGTGGTTTATATCTCGACATCGAATATAATTCATCGCACTAACATTTTTCCCGCGTACTAGGATTTTTTTTTTCTCTGTTGAGAGAGAGCTAGCTCTATATATCTACTAGCTAATGCTCAGGGCTCAAATTTAAGGCTGTGTTTCCGAAATGTTAAAGAGTAGTTCCCCAAACACGGAACGTAATTTCTAGTACTAAATATTCTAACAGTAATATCTAATTTCGCTTTATTGAAAAAAAAATTAAAAGCAGCTCAGCATATTTTATTTTATTGAGCATTTTTCTACATGTCAAATTCTCTTTGACAGAAGCACGATATTTTTAATATTTAATCCTCCTTGCTGTAATACTAAATGAATCTTTCACATTTACATGTCCAAACGGAAAAGTACGTATGCATGGAGCATTTCAAAATCTTAAAGGCACTGTACTGCTGCCACTGCCAAAAAGGAACTATAATTGCACATTAAATGGGTATACATATGGACCTACAACATCGCTAGTTTAAAAATTGAAGTTTTTTATCCTGAAATTTATTTTCAGATTGGTTTAGGCTCTTCCAATATGCGGTGAAGAGAGCCTTAGTGTATGCAGAGCACACAATATTTTTTTAATTGGAGAATTAGTGTGTGGGAATTCCCATAGCTCTTATCCCATATATTGTGCGACTGAGGTTTTTTCTCATCCTGCGACTTGAAAGTAATGCATATGTACGTGCTTGTAAGGAATGGCTGAAAAAAGGGGAAGGCCGTCAGTTGTTTAACATCTTACATGACATCTAGATGGCGTTGGCTTTTGCGAAATGTTTGGCACAAATATTTTTCTGAAGATTCCCAAGATGGGCAATAAATTTCTCTCTCGGGTACTCCTCTCAACAAAATTCTCCCCTCAGAGAAAGCCGACGCTCGCTAAGGAATGGGGATTGGGGGGTGGGTCACAATCGTAAAATTGGTAGTTCTTTTTTCTTTTTCAGGGGAGGGAGGGGGTAAAACAGCAGTGAATCTTGTCCATGGAAGAGTTATTTCTGGACAGTGGTCAAACTTTTCGACTCACGGAACCCTTAAAACTGTAAGATGTTTTCCGCAGTGTTGGATAAAACGACATGGAAGACCCCCTAGGCAGTCCAGTTCTCGGGGCCCTGTAGCCTAATAATCTTATTACACAACATTTTAGCAATATATTTCATTGCACAAATAAAATAACAGATAATCAGCGAATTAAAAAATATGTAACTAAACACTAATTATTTATTAGAATCTGTAATAAAAACTATTTCTTGCAGCAAAAAATAGCTAAATATTTGGGTTTTTTTTATTTTTGGGACCCTTAAAAAGAGTGGGGCCCATAGGCAATCACCCACTCCACCTAATGAGTAATTCGGCACTGGTTTTTGGGGAATCCCATTCGACACTTAGAAGAATATATCTTAAAATAATATTTAAAATATATATATAAACATATTTTTAATGTTATATGAAAAGAAAATTTTATTTCTTATTAGAATATTTTATGATGTAAGTATATTCATTGATATTATTGATAATATTAATTCATTCATTGATAATATTAATTTGTGATCCAAATGTCACCTGCGCATGTATCATATTTAGTAACTGAGATATGTGTTCACGTTTTTTACACAAACTGTCGGCCCTTGGAAATTATGTGCAGTAGCATTTCATATTCCACGTTTAATTCGTTTTTATATTTTGTTTTTGTAGACACTCGCGTTGAGAAATATTTTTCACTTACTAATTACATTTTTGTGAATGGCATTAAAATGTTCACAGCTATGTGAGAAATTCTGCGTATTTTGCAAGAATTGACAACCTAAAATTTTGGTGTTCTAGCTTAAATTTAAATTTTAGCATTGAATCTCTTGATATGTCGATAAATTGTTCCATCTTCTTCATTATAGGTGTCCCCCCCCCACACAAATGTAAAAGGTTTCAGAATATTATACTAACTAGTATAAAATTACTTTGTGGAACTCGGGATAGCAAACAATAGTATATTCGTAATCTAATAGATAAAGAAAGTTTTAAACTCATTTTTATTATAAAACAAAAGTTTAAAAAGTTTTTCACAACAAAGTTATGTATAAATAAAAATTTTAATTTTAATGTATGAGATCATTTTTAGATAATTGTGGTTATACGAATTTCATGAAAACTTGAATCCGTTTTGCATAAACATTTATAATTTTTCTTTTCGATTTTTTTTTTATTGTGACTCGTGGAATCCCAAGGTTCTGTGGAACACAGTTTGAAGATCAATGCTCTAGATAATTGATGTAGAGAACGAAACTGTTTAATTTTTTCTGAATAAATGGTTTTCAAAGGAAGAATGGGTGGATTTAAAGCAATGAAAAACTTAATTTCACGTTTTAATATGCTGTATTAAATGAACAAACAATATGATACAATTTTACATTCATTTGATAGAAAAGGGGTTGGCAACCTATTTCACGTGTGGCACGCGGCACAATTCTCAGTGGCACTCTGCACTACTCAACAAATGTGTCAATTTTTGAGAGGATGGAAGTTGATAAATTTGTAATGGATCTTATTTGAAATTGATCTCCAAAATTATGGACAATTACGAAATGTCGAAAAAATCGGAAAGGTAACTCCAAAGATAAATTTACAGCTTTTTTGTAATTTATTGAATGCCATTGCTGGAGAGATTTAATTGCTTCAAAAGAGAAAATTGTATGCACATTGCTCTCCGTTTTTGGTTCTAGTTATCTAAGTAAGTAAAAAATCTTTCCTCACAAAAAGAATATTTCGAGTCCGCATAGAAAATCAACAAAGAGTTATCTCAATTTTCTTCTAAGACCAATGCTTACCAATAAAATATAATTAAATATTTTTCAAACAAAATGCGCAAATAATAACTTCATTGCATTACTTTTAATTATAAATAGCGGTACAATAGCATCACGTGTATCTGAAAAATATTTAAACAATTTTTAAATGAAGAAAGTACAAACAAAAGAAAAAATATTACAGTACAAATTCTGAAATATATCAACATTGATAAAAGTATGATATATTTTATGCTCATATACATATAGATTAAAATACAATTTTTAAATCACATACAATTATTAATTTTAATATACAATAACATAAATTTAACATTGATACCGTTGGATAACCATAAGATTATTTAATTTTAACGCATATTTGGCAACAAAATAATAGTATTGTTTTATGTAGTGGATAACACTTGATGCTAATACAGTTTTTTCAAATATTTATCTATTAATTACCAATTAATTAAATAAATTAATTACCGGTTTTCGACTCCAACTTAGATTTGTCTCCATTATTGTAACATTGTAAATGCTAAAACAAAACAATGACAAAAGTTGGCGCCGAAAACCAGTTTTTCATCCAAACTAGCCAAACCGGGTGCGCATTGTTACAACAATTCGGACAAATCATGCTTTTTTTTCAATTCCTACTATAAGTTCACTCTCTCCCTATACATATATCTATATATATCTTGTTGAAATTTTCAATCGTTGATAAAATACTTTGTATTCATTCATTCAGAGTAGGAATTGTCTTAAATTTGTTTTATATTACTTGTTTCCCTTGAAAATGAAATTAATCTAACAGGAAATTGAGCTCAAACTTATCGGACGAAAACCTGCAGCATCAATTACGATGTACAAATATATGCATTGAGATCTATTGCAAAAACTCAGTGAAAGAGTTGAGAAAAAAATATCTCACTAATCAAATAAATTTAAATAATATTGTTTGATTCATTGCATTTTCATTATTATAATATATTTGTTTTTATACATATAAAAATAATGAAAACAATAATATTCGTTCTGTTTTAAATTTTTACTCCAATAAATGCTTGTAATAAATCCAAATCTATCATAGAGATATATATTTTATATGTGGCCCGCTGAATTGTAATGTTTTTCCGAAGTGACCTGCAAGGTCATTTGGGTTGGCCATCCCTGTTCTACGTAAAACCCCAGACTTTTCAAGTATCACCAAAAGAGAGGACTCCCTTCCCCCCTCACACTCTGCAGTTTCTTCAGCTCTTTTTTCTGTTTTATTACCCCAGAGCAATAAAAGTTTCCTACCCTCTCCTCCCCCTTTTTTTTTTGTACCTTTCTCTTCTTTCCTAGAGACTTCGGACCAGTGTTTGTCGTGAACTAATGAAAACACCGTTTACATACTAAAAGAATTTTATAAAAATTTTACTACTTAAAAATGTTATTTACATATTTAACTAAAATGGATATATTCCGAATTAACTTTAATTCTGACTTTGATATGTGTAAAATGTATTGCGCAAAGAAACTGCAGCATCTATTATATTAAAAATTTAGTCAGACTTGACCAGGGAATTGAAAATGTTCAATGTTAGAAAATACCAGTCAGTATCGGTTTATCCATTGGGCACTTGGGGCGGGCCCTGGGCCGGGAAGAGCCCGGATAGGCTGGACTTAAACAGGTTTTCTAGTTATAAATTAGGCTTCTCCAGTGCCAAGAGTATCTGTGGATCTTCTACTCCCAGGCATCGAAATGATCTTAAACCGGCACTGCAGACAGTAATTTTGAACCATGGTCAAGTGACGAGGACGGCACCTGAGCTAGTATCCCCTTTCCTAACTACCACATCACACCAACAGAAAAGCATTTAAGCTCTCGAAATATTTACAAATAGAACTACAAACAATAGTACAAATAGAATTTTAAAGTTTAATAATGAAATGAGCTTTTTATAAAAAATACTTGTAGTTATACAAACTTCAATCCATTTTACATACACATTTATAATCTCCTTTTTTCGATTGTTTATTGTGACTTGGGTAACCTTGAGAGTCTCAGGGTTCCGTGAAACAGAGTTTGAAGACCACTGCACTATATGAATGCTGAGGAGAACGAAACAGAAGAAAAGGTAGATATACAGTAGTGACAAATTAAATTTCATGTTTCAAACTGTTGTATTAAAAGTGGACTAATAGTATGAAGCAATTTTACTCTTATCGAATAAATATAGTACCATAAAAAATTATGTTGTATTTTCCAGAATTAAGCTGGCATATAATTTACAAATAAATTTTCATAATTTGCTATGAATTCCATGTAAAAATAAATTCTATGTAATTGGTGAGTATGGTGTCTTTTGGGGAGAATTTTGTTTTTATTCTTTTATCCCCTTCTCTCACAAAAAATAATATTCTAACATGTGTCAAAATTTCCAATCTTATTAGTTTTGGAAGATGCATAACAATCATCAATCAAAAAAAGTATCAAATAGTAAAAAATGTTGGTTTCTTTTTCACTGATATATAAAACATTTCTTGTCGAATAATTCTTATTTATTCACCGATTCTACAAAGTTAAAGTAAATTTCTTTGATATGCATTTTATCTCGCTTTTTCTAAAAAAATAATAAGTATGAAAGGACTATTGTTTTAATATGGAATCGAAATTTTATCTATGTTAAATAATGATTGTTCTTGCATGTTCTAATAATATGCACTTTTATATAATTTATAAATAGCAATAACATCCATGTGAGTTGATGAGTTGTGAAATAAGTCGTATAAGAAGTATAAAGGTTCCTACTCTAAATTTCAAAAGTGACTAAGACGAGCAACGTATTTTACTTCAGTCAGAATGATTATTCAACACCATCCAATTAGAAGACCTCAAAAATCACGGAAAGTTGAGACCCCCCCCCCCTCCACACACATCTCCTACCGCTTCTTCCCCTCTTATCTGTTTCAGTACCCCCACAGCAATAAAAGTTTCCTTTTTCTCCCTTTTTTGTATTTTTCTTTCTAAAGACATCCGACCAACAAGTGTTTTCTGGTCCATCCGAAGTGAAATTCCCATGAGATATTGACATCATGACATGACGAGTTGCCTTTGGAAGGATGCTAAACGGTGTTTTGGATAATAAAGCTGCATTAAACAAAGTAATTTATCACATAGTAATTATATACTGCGTAACAGATTGTCTTAAACAATAATTTATGGTAAAATAGCTTTGTAATAATTAGATTGACAAGTTTTCTAGTGGATAAAAAACCCCCCCCCAAGGTGTAAAAAGTTCATAACTGATTATGAACTTCTCTGAGCAAATGATTAATGGAAAAGTTAAGAAATGTAAAACTTCTTAACATTTGAAATCGAGCAGTTCGATTCGCAATTGCGAGATTAAAAAGCAAACATTATTAATTATTACAATTAAAATTTTACTTCGTTTATAAAATAAATCATTCATTTTAAAAGTCTTCCAAAATTAAAAATTATATATATTTGATGTAAAAAATTAAAACACGTTTAAATATTTAGAAAATTAAGTTTAATTTTTTTTAAACTAATTTTTTTAAAGTTTATTCAGCAGATCTGTGTGTGTGTGTTGAATGCTTTGTTTTATAATTTAAAAAAAACTAGTAATAAAATCAATATCTTAACTATAGTACTAAAAGAAAAACTCCAATGAGCAGCAAATATCTGTTCATACGGTAATGCTCACATATTTCTTTTTTCATAAAAGTTATATAAAAATGTACTACTTAAAAATTTTTTATCATATATTTAACTAAAATGGACATATTTTGAATAAACTTTGATTCTAAATTTGATATGTGCAAAATGTATTCCGAAAAAGAAATCACACAGAGACTATTATATTAAACATTTAGTCAAGAACAGGTTATTGAAAATGTTCAATGATAGAAAATGTCAGAGACAGTAATTTTTAATAGAAAAAAAGGCAAACTTAAAGATACAAAAACTTTAAAATCACGATATTGCCATATTTATTCGAATCTAAGTCGCACTACTTCCCTTATGCTACTAAAAATTGGGTGCTGCTTAGAATCGAAGACTGAAAAATTCACTGGGGGGGGGGGGATTGGACAAGATACTGTCGGATAGTAAAGTTACTGGTTCTCGTTTATTTTTAAGAGTTTTTAATAAATAATAAATTAATTACTCATTTCTTACTAATTCACCTTTATTTTTTTTATTTCGTTATGTGAATATTAACGTCGTACTGATCAGCTATACTCGAGGGTTTTGGTGAAGATTCGTAATTTTGAACTATGATCAAGTGACGAGGACGACACCTGAGCTACCACCCCTCCCTGACTGCCACATCACACCAACAGGAGGACATCTGAGTTCTCGACAGATTAAGCTCCCCTATAAGGCGGGTCTTGAGCGGTACTAGGCTAGAACTCATGATACGGCAGCCACGATTCTGTTACATAACCATTAGGCTACCGCAGCCACTTTTTATTTCGTAAATATATCATATATCTCAATAACATATTTTACACTATTTTTAATTTTTTCCACAAAAACGGCCTGAGAATTTGGGGTACAGCTTAGAATTGGAGAAAATTAATTGAAAAAATAAGTTTCTGCTAATTTAATTAGAAAACAAGATTTGGTTAATGATTGTTCCAATGGTTTAATGGTAAAATTGTACGTTAAATATAAAATCGATTCGATTTTTTGTTAGTTAAAAAAAAAATAATTGCATTACAATAATTAGATTAAAATTTTAAATTGTGAGCTTCAAGGAGTAGTAATTTGTATTCTTTAGTCAATTCATAACTTTCGGTCAAATATAAAATAAGTATACTTTCAATTTTTCATTCAGTCGCTTCACAGAATTTAGATATGTTTATATGCATTTCATCAATAACAGGCAAAAAAAAAAAAAAAAAATCTAAAATGCATAATTATAAATTATGTATATAAGTTAAACTTTTAAAGCACACATGCAAAAAATGTTAAAAACATTCGTAAATAGGAAAGTTCATCAGGTTTGAGATGTTAAATCTCTGTGTACATCATAAATCTTCTTTATTTTCCACACTATTTGTCACAACTTGCAAGTTACCATAATTTCGCTGGCGACTTATTTCAGAAAGATATCGCCAAAATTAAGTATTTGTAGCCAAGTAAAATTCGTTTTACAAAACGATGGTGGTGCCATCTGTTTGAGATAGTCCTAACTGCGCCAAAAATAATTCAGAATGAACTTAAAGTTTGAAAAAGTTCATTAATAAAAATAAAACTTAATTCTGGCTACACCAGTCAAAAGAGGGAAGCATGCTTTCTTATATACTATTTAATTCTACTCGAAAAAATAATTTTTTTCTATTAAAATGTGCTTTGCGTTTTCACTTCCTATACTTTAACATAGAAAACTCCAATTTCATTTTGCAATAATGCTGAAAACTGCGTATTTTTTTCAAAAATCAAAATTCAAAGAACACTATCCCTAAACAATAATTTTTTTTATACCCATAGAAATTTTTATTATTATTGGAGCTTTTTCCTGCCGGCAAATGTGCTTCCCGTTTGATCCTATCCTTA
>BMAO01033007.1:0-20460 GCA_019973975.1 Trichonephila clavata
ACACATTGTTGATTTTGTTTATGCAGTACTATACATAAAATTTGAGTTTCAATTACAGAAGTCTTTTAATCTATCACTACACCATTTTAAAAGCTTGATATAAGCTTCTTTGAGATAGAAAAGCAAAAACATTTTAAAATTTAATGCTGGTAAAAAATTAACTGTCCTCTCTGAAGTTAGTTGAAAGTAAAGAATTACGCGTGTCTGTGTTTTTCTCAACTAGTAAATGAAAAGAAGGAAGTATCATAGGAATAATCATAATATTTTGTATTTCATTTAATATGAGGCTGAATTTTATTTTAGTAAGCATAACCAAATATAATTCAATAGTTAAAATTTTAAGTCTAAATATTTATTCCAAGTCAATTAATTTCAATTTATTATTACTTAAATTATTTAAATATTCATTCAAGTTAATTAATTTCAATTTATTATTACTTAAATTATTTAAATATTTATTCCAAGTTAATTAATTTCAGTTTATTACCTTAAATTATTTAACTATTTACTTCAATCCATTTAACATCAAACGATTATTTTAAGCAATATTAAATTTCTAAGACTTATACATTATATTTCTAAAGACATACGTTCTGTATATTTTTTGTGTTATTTCAACTCAAAATTAATTGCGTAATATTTTTGTCGATTGAAAAAGAGGTTTTTATTTTCGCGATTGACAGAGAATTCAATCTAAACATTTATTTCAAGCCAGCAAGTATTTGAAAAAGCAATCGCAGATGGAATTTGTGAAAGATTTACTTTTATTCCTTGTTATTTTTTATTTTTAAAATATGAATTTATTCGCGATTCTAATTCTTCCACGAATCTGTGTCTATTCACACGCTCGAAAACGCTTTTAGAAATATAATAATATCAGTGTTTGTGTGCATTTCTTCTTACATACATAGAAGCAATCGAACGGGCGAGTGTGTTTTTGAACTGCATTTACTAATGTGAACAACC
This sequence comes from Trichonephila clavata, assembly GCA_019973975.1. Lineage (NCBI taxonomy): Eukaryota > Metazoa > Arthropoda > Arachnida > Araneae > Nephilidae > Trichonephila > Trichonephila clavata. The sequence goes on from BMAO01033007.1 coordinate 967, forward strand.
ATTCCCCCCCATCGTTATAATAGTTACTTGAATGCTATTCTTAGTGTTGACAAAATACGTAGTAGAAGAATGCGCAGTTCTATTACTTTTTCAAAGTTGTATACTTATCTTGTTTACCTAAAACTCAGGCTAGCACTTATTAAGCCCTATAAGGGGAGAATTTAGTGAACGTACTAGGTAAAAAAATAAGCTGTTTAGTTTTTATTATGTCTTCTCAGAATTTGCCAAAAACATTTCTGATTTATTACAAAAATTTTGATCTGCACAGATTTATCTCTTACTTCGTATAAAAATATTTTGTATTGTAAAGATTTGTTTCAAAGAAAACTCTACTTCAGTTCACAATAAAAGAAAATCAAGATTTCAGTTATTCAAAATAACAGTTTTTTTTAAAACTTTGATATATTTGCATATATAACCGTTCCTGTATAATAACTGTAACTGACTGTTGTCAGAAGCAGAAGTGTTCTCTAACGACCACCAATCTTCCGAAGAGACCAAAAAAGGAAAAAAAAATGTGATCGCTATGAGAAATCCCATGTTCTTAGAAAATTATTTTTCTTGTGAAAAATATACTTTGTCTTTGTGTCACCTAACTTAGATTAACCGGGAGTGGTCGCACTAGGCACAGAGTTACCTCAGGCTCACAAATTCTTTAATTCTGGAAAACTGTTTATTTTTCTTACCAGTGACCTTGTAAGTATCTTCCTATATGACGATCTTCATGGGAACTAAAATGTATTTGTCACATATTTCCCACTTTTTTGGGAATGGCAAACATTTTTTTCACAATTTTAGGGCACTTGGGGTGACTGAGTCTCGCGTGACTACTTTGTTCCAAAATATTTTCTATGAACAGCCTAAATTTTCCCACTGTGAATGATTAGTGGCTTGGATAGTTGTGTTGTAGGACTCATTAAGGTTTATAAATGTAAATAAGCAGAATATATATATATATATATATTATATTTATATATAACTATTTTTATATTTATATATATATATATATTATATATTATCTAAAATTAAATTAGATCACTCCTAACTTTTATTTTCCCGTTACATCTTCAAGTATTAAATTTATTATCCAGTTCGGGAATGAAAAAACATGACCCTAAGCAGAACTTTGCCGCTCCGACCACTAATTTTTATTATCTACTATGTCATGCTTAAATTTTCAAGTATATCTCTTCAATAAGAAGCGTACTTGACGAACATATGACTTTTAAGTGGGTGCCTACTCTGATACATAACACGTGTCTCTCTCTCTCTCTTAGCAATCAGATCCAAAATTTATTTCATGGAATAAAAACAGTTCAAAATAAAATGTCTTGTTCATTCGAAAACACGATATATATATAATATATATAATCATAATTCTCTACAAGAGTGAGATGAATTAACATGATTAATACTTAAATTGCAATTGCAAGAAAACCAGACAACAGAATTTAAAAGATATGAAACAATTGAAATAACAGAGTAAAATATAAAAATATAAAAGAATGGATGCTACAGTATTATCAACATTGCTGATTTAGGACAGTTTGTATACAAAGAAATTCTTCTTAAGAAAATTTCTCTGTATAAAAGATATATATATATATATATATATTCAAAAATATACGCAAAATAGTAATAAATCTAAAATAACTAGTCATGATAGTAAAAAGTATTAGCCACAGTAGTACTATAGCAAACTCCTGGCTTTAGGAACCAAGATTGCAGGTTTAAGATTGCAGTTTTGGCGACCAGCCAATCTTCACCTGGATTTGCCAATACTCTGGGCCATAGGGAAAGTAAGAAATTTCTAGAGAAGTTTAACTATTATTACAAATAAAATGATAATCTATTGATATAAAAGGATAATATTATAGCCTATAATATTTACTAGAATATGTTAAACAAAGCTAGACAATTAGATAAAAACTTACCACGTGAGTACAGCAAAACCATTTCCCCAGGCGACAGAAAGGTGAGTATCAGTAACATATAAAATTAGTAAGTTTTGATAAAGTAACATTAAGTCTATATATATACATTCACAAACTCTAAATTTTGTTTTAAAATTTATGGAAAATAAAAGTACAACCCAGGCATATCAATTAATTTTAAATAAAACTATATTTTTAATTTATTTAGCATGAAGCGCCATCTATCGATTAACTGTACAACTAGTTAGATATTTCTTATACTTAACTGTTAGGAATATAACATTTTATAAAGTTAGCATGGTATCCATGTTCCATACAATGCTTAATAAAGTTATTACAATTTAAAATATATATTGAATTTATCACTAACTAAAACGTTATTACGATTCTCTATTGCAGGAAGTTGAAACTGATCAAGCAAGGGAAGAACTAGATGAAATAATGGATATTAAGCCTGATAACGAAAGTAGATTTGAGAAAAGTGACGAACATGAAATGTTTGAATGTAAAGGAAAATTTTCAAATGCTTCATAAAAAACTCCATCAGGAAAGATATGAAGCCAAAAGGGTGCAACAAGAAACACTGCGCTCTGTCAAAAAGACACAAGCAAGAAAAAGTTCAACACGATATTTATCAATCATCAAAGGACAATAAAACTACAATAAACTTGAACAAAATATGTGGGTGCTTTGACTGCAAATATCTTCACTATAATGTTAGTAAAAAGTGCCTGTGATTTGTGTCTTTTATTAAAGTTACGCCCATTTGAAACATTTGAGTTCAGTTTGATTGGATTATTTTTCTCAAGTTATCAAAGAAAAATTAAAAATTTCTTCAAAGTCTAGGTTAAGTATACTTTCTCTTAATTAAATTACTCGCTAGAATTATGCTTTTTATCGTATATATACAATAAAAATAATCATAAAAAAATAATTGAGGTGACCATTAACGTTAATATCGAGAGCGCGCCTTCTCCTGGATTAATAATTATTTCTCTAGATGTGACTTTTTATTGAACTCAAACCTCGAATTTACTGTTTTTAATTTCGCTCGTATTTACTATGTTTTTTTACAAATAGACATTATGGAGTTTCGTTTCAGATATTGTAAATTTTTTTGTAAATTACAATAATAACTTACACGAGTTTTAGTAACAACAAAAAATAGCTCGAGAATTCATAAAATCAGATGAAGTATATATATATGCCACTTCTCATAATCAATCATTTGCTTGAAAATAAGGCACAACTACTATTATATTTATTTCCGAAACATTTGGAATTTAAAACATTCTTTTAATATTCGAGGAACATAATAATTATAAAACTGTGCGTGTGTGTGTGAACAATGTATTTTATTAAAAATGAAAATGAAAATTTTAATCTATTAAAACGTCACTAAGTGAGAAAAAACTTCGAAACTTCGATTCAACAACTTCATTCAAATACAACTTCGCCCCTCAATCCTTTTATTTGACAATCTATTTCAATTTAAGACGATTTAATCTTTTTTTAATGATGCTTTAATAAACCGTTTGCATATAAAATCTTTCAACAAATAAAAAGTGAAACGCAAGCTCTTAGAAATCCTGTTTAATATTATTCTAGAAATTTAATAAGGAGTTTTTGAAGAAAAGAAATGAGAAAGATAAATTGTCGTGAAAACTCTACTCTGTACTTCGCAGGAAATGGTTTACCTTTTTTTTTTGCAACAAATATTTTCAAAACTTTTGAAAAGATTGTCAAACAATCTTCACTACTGTGAAAGAACTTCGGAACGAAATTAAATGCATTTCAGTTAATGGCTAAATGTTGTCATTTTAATGATGAATGTTTCTCGTTTATTGAATGGGTTCTTGAGATTGATATTTTTCAAATTCCTTAAGTGTATGCGTAATTTATATATTCTTCAGTTGAAGTTATTTAAATTAATTACTTATATTTGTTTGCATACTTAAAAGGAACATTAAAGCTTATTGGAATGAGATATATCGTAGAAATTTAAAATAATTAGTTTCTAGTTTCCTTTAGATATCTGTAGTTTATTTAATTGGAAGAATTATTTATTTGACAGTAAGTCTCTCGGAGGAATATGTTATTGACTCTAGTTGCTGATATTTCCATTATTATTTTTAATGGGTTGTTAACAAATCTAAAATAAAACTAAAAGTACTATTTAAGTTCAAAGCTGTATTTAGTGTTACTTTGTTTTTATCATGAGATCAAATAATTAATTTTAGATAATTTTAAATAAATCTTAAGTAAAATCTTAGTTTTGTATACTTCGTGCAATGAGGATTTTTTTGCCCAACAAAAATGCGATGTATATGCAAAGTGCAATATCAACATCAATTTATATCTATTGTATATATACAGTGGGTACAAAAAGTATTTGCACACATACATTTTTGTTCACAATTTATAAGAAAATACATTAAGAAATACAAAAATTGGCATTTTAAAAATAAAATAACCCTATTCATTTAAATTAATTACAAAAAAAACAATAATATTAATAAAAAACATTTTTTGCAACAATATTAAAATATCTTATGTCAAAAAAAGTATTTGCACACTCAACTCAACTTTAGCAAATTTGCATTTTTTTTTGCTAATTATATTTGACAGTCATCCCGCAGTAAATAACATACGTAAGACTACTTTTAAAGGAGGTATTGTCGAAACTTTATCAGTTGATTGTCGATTTCAAATTGTTATGGCACCTAAGAAATCTGAATTGCCGATTTCGTTGCGAGAAAAAATTGTTTCTCAACGTGAAAGTGACCTAAGTTATCGAGAAATAGGTAAAAAAGTAAATGTTTACTTCTCTACTGTTCGGTATGTTATAAAACGTCATAAAGAAAGAGGATCTACATCAAATAACTTGCGCTCTGGATGCCCAAAAAAACTTTCACGGCGAATTAAGCGAAAAATCATAAGAGAAGCATCGAAAAATCCATTTATTAGTGCAGTTACACTAGCCAATGATGTCGCTTCAACATCTGGAGCTCAAATCTGTGCCCAAAGTGTTCGAAATGTCCTGCATGATGCACAAGTTTATGGGAGATCTCCAAGGAAAAAACCTCTCATGACTGAGCGAAATAGACTGAAGAGACTTGAATTCGCTAAGGAATATACGAACAAACCAATTGATTTCTGGAAAAATGTCATATTCTCCGACGAGAGTAAGTTCAATATCTTTAAATCAGATGTCGGGAAATTAGTTTGGAGAAAACCTTGTACTGCTTTTCATACCATAAATGTGTTACCTACAGTTAAACATGGAGGAGGTTCTGTTATGATTTGGGGGTGCATGGCTAGCAAAGGAGTTGGTAATTTGTGTTTCATTGTTGGGAATATGACAGCTCAAACCTATATTGATGTGTTGCGAGATAACTTGCCACAAAGTGCAATAAAATTGGGTATCAGTAATTCTTACTATTTTCAGCAAGACAATGATCCCAAGCACACTGCCAGTATAACACGTATGTGGTTGCTTTATCATGTACTCAGAAAACTTGCCACTCCACCACAATCACCAGACTTAAATCCTTTGGAAAATTTGTGGAATTCTGTGGATTTAAAAATAAGAAAAAGGAAGATTTCAAGCAAATCTGCCCTTAAACAATCCCTTATTGAAGAGTGGTCGAATTCTGACCCTATTGTTACAGAAAATTTAATTAAATCAATGCCAGCAAGATTACAAGCAGTAATAGATGCTAAAGGAATGCATACTAAATATTAGTTATTTGAAATTTGCTTGAATATTTTATTTATTTTGTATTCATGCAGGTGTGCAAATACTTTTTTTGATACGAGATATTTTAATTTTGTTACAAAAAAGCATTGTTATTTATATTATTGTAATTTTTCTGTTTGTTTTGGATGATTAAACTTATTCTGATTTGGCAATACCAATTTTTTTATTTCTTAATGCTTCTTTTTATGAATTGCAAACAAAAATGTAGGTGTGCAAATATATACTTTTTTTACCCACTGTACATACAGTGGATGAAAAAAGTATTTGCACACCTACATTTTTGTTTGCAATTCATAAAAAGAAGCATTAAGAAATAAAAAAATTGGTATTGCCAAATCATAATAAGTTTAATCATCCAAAACAAACCAAAAAATTACAATAATATAAATAACAATGCTTTTTTGTAACAAAATTAAAATATCTCGTGTCAAAAAAGTATTTGCACACCTGCATGAACACAAAATAAATAAAATATTCACACAAATTTCAAATAACTAATATTTAGTATGTATTCCATTAGCATCTATTACTGCTTGTAATCTTGCTGCCATTGATTTAGTTAAATTTCTGTAACAATAGGGTCAATATTCGACCACACTTCAATAAGGGATTGTTTAAGGGCAGATTTGCTTGAAATCTTCCTTTTTCTTATTTTTAAATCCACAGAATTCCACAAATTTTCCAAAGGATTTAAGTCTGGTGATTGTGGTGGAGTGGCAAGTTTTCTGGGTACATGATAAAGCAACCACATACGTGTTATACTGGCAGTGTGCTTGTGGGATCATCGTCTTGCTGAGAATAGTACGAATTACTGATATCCAATTTTATTGCACTTTGTGGCAAGTTATCTCGCAACACATCAATATAGGTTCGAGCTGTCATATTCCCATCAATGAAACACAAATTACCAACTCCTTTGCTAGCCATGCACCCCCAAATCATAGCAGAACCTCCTCCATGTTTAACTGTAGGTAACACATTTTTGGTATGAAAAGCAGTACAAGGTTTTCTCCAAACTAATTTCCCGACATCTGATTTAAAGATATTGAACTTACTCTCGTCGGAGAATATGACATTTTTCCAGAAATCAATTGGCTTATTGATATATTCCTTAGCGAATTCAAGTCTCTTCAGTCTATTTCGCTCAGTCATGAGAGGTTTTTTCCTTGGAGATCTCCCATAAATTTGTGCATCATGCAGGACATTTCGAACACTTTGGGCACAGATTTGAGCTCCAGATGTTGAAGCGACATCATTGGCTAATGTAACTGCACTAACAAATGGATTTTTCGATGCTTCTCTTATGATTTTTCGCTTAATTCGCAGTGAAAGTTTTTTTGGGCATCCAGAGCGCAAGTTATTTGATGTAGATCCTCTTTCTTTATGACGTTTTATAACATACCGAACAGTAGAGAAGCAAACATTTACTTTTTTACCTATTTCTCGATAACTTGGTCATTTTCACGCAGAGAAACAATTTTTTTCTCGCAACGAAATCGGCAATTCAGATTTCTTAGGTGCCATAACAATTTGAAATCGACAATCAACTGATAAAGTTTCGACAATACCTCCTTTTATAGTAGTCTTACGTATGTTATTTACTGCGGGATGACTGTCAAATATAATTAGCAAAAAAAATGCAAATTTGCTAAAGTTGAGTTGAGTGTGCAAATACTTTTTTGACATAAGATATTTTAATATTGTTGCAAAAAATGTTTATTAATATTATTGTATTTTTTGTAATTAATTAAAATGAATAGGCTTACTTTATTTTTGAAATGCCAATTTTTTGTATTTCTTAATGTATTTTCTTATAAATTGTGAACAAAAATGTATGTGTGCAAATACTTTTTGTACCCACTATATATTGTCACGAAGATTGAAATAACCACACGGTTAGATTTAACATGCATTTATTAGAACAAAAAGAATTCCCTTCAACCGAAGGGATTCCGCTTTTATGACGCTGGAACATTCGGGAAAGAACGTGCTGGTACCCGCTGCATCTAATTTACATACACCAAAGAAAGTTCTAGAATCAGCCAGATTCCAGAGAAATAATAAACAGTACTTTAAAATTAAAACTTCAGTCTTTGGATGAAAACGCACTGGCACGGATTCGAAACAGCGATCGACGGATCTTCAGTTCAGAGCTCTAATGACCGAGCTTCAGTGAATGTATATATTTGTAAATTTTTCCCGTTTCCTTTAGTTTGATTTAAAAAAGGAAGATATTTAGAATCTTAACTATTCAAAATTATAAGGTTTATTGAATTGACAAGTAAATCGTATAAAACAGGGGTGGTGAACCTTTATGGATCAACATGCCATTTTTTTCTAAAGCAAATTTAATGACGTATAGACGTGCCATCAAATGATTTGATCGAAGGATTATTGAGAAAATAATAAAACTATATACTAACAACTCAAAACTCTTTATTTACTACGAAAAAATGCATTTTGAACTGTGTAGTAGCAAATGTTTTAGTTATACGTGTTATTCAAATTAAAGTAATGTTAGTGTGATTTCTGTTGTGTGTGTGTCGCAGATTCGATGTGAGAGGCAAATAATTTATAAGGATTGTAAGATGTTACATTTAGCAGAATGCTTGTTGAATTCATCTCTGAAAATAATGACTCGCAAGCATAGGCAGATGAGAATATGGTTAAAATAGCATGGTCAGCTTTTTTAACCAGTTAAATGTGTCTGGAGTCGCGAATTTTATGTTCCCAAAACTTCGTTACTGACATTTTTACTTATAGTTCTTGTTAATCTTTCTGTTTCAATCAATTCCAACTTATTCCTTCTTTCAATAAATTTTTGAATCACTCGCATTTGTTCGTAATACTTCATAGTGAACTTTGATCTAAAATGCAAACCGTTTTGATCTATGGAGTGCCCAAAATATTGTGTCGCGCGCCAGGGATGGCGAACCAATAGCACGGGTGCCATCCCTGGTATAAAAGCTTAACATTTTATTGCACTTGATTAGAAATTCTCTTTCTGGAATTTTAAAGAATTGACTTAAAAAATGTACCTTATTTGAGTCCCTTGTAAAACTTGAAGAAAAAAAAAAAGAACATTAAAAATGAGTAGTTTGAGACACTGGAAAAAACATTCCACTCAAATCAATTTAAATATAATAAAAATTGGATTTACTGATAACACAGTTAAAGTTTTAAAACGCTTCAGATAAATGAGCTTAAGAGACTCATTTAAACACAACTACATATAAACCAACAGAATTACTTCATTAATAATGTTGATTTCTTTTTGATAATTAATCAGCAAAATAGAATAAACTTAAATCTTTACAGATTCTTTCCTTAAATTTCTGATGCACAAAAGTTATTATTTTTTTACTGCTGTGACAAAATTTTATATTTAATTCCAACGCTCCAAATTTATTCGTGATTATTGTTAAGCTGAAATAAGAATAAGGAATAATTATTTGTTAAGAATATTTTCTAAATGCCACTTTAATGTAAATAAACAAAGATTAACTCCTCATTAATCCTTGCTCAACATTACATTATCCTGACAAGCTAAGCTATTTTACTCCAACACATCCGCATCTGCGCCTTTTATCCTCTTATATATCACATCTTTATTTACATTTTCCCATTTTGGATCGAACATTTTAAAGAGTCTTTTGAGGATTATTCGGTGGAAAATATTTTATTCCAACACAGCTTTACTCTTCCCAAAACCCACACTTGGGATTCTACTTACATCGACGCAACTTTTAATGAGGCCCATCCGCAGTTAGTGGAATTTACCTCTTTTCCCTTAATTGTTAGTTTAAGAGGAATGTTCAATAAAAGGCAAAAGAATTCGGAGACACTGTGGATCCAAATCGGAAGAAAATGGGACTGGTGCTATTAGCGAGTGAAATGTATTTATTCTTGCAGATGTACTTTTGATTGTGAGAATTTTTGAAAGTTTGTTCACTATGCGTGGTGGCACGAATAATAGATTTGCGTTTTTCTTAATAAATTATTCTACATAAATTTAGTTTTTTCAAGGATGTCGGAGCTTTCTATATTTGTGCCAAACTAATCTACCAATAGGATTCAGGATGGCCCGCAGTAGAAAATATACACGCAGATTTAAGGAGTAAGGGTCAAGAATACAGTTTTTGAGTTTTTATATATATTAATTTATATACTTTCTAAAAAATAATTTTAAAGATTTATGTTGGATAATTATCTAACTCACAAGTGTTTTAATACATTGTAATATATTAAAAAGAAAAGAGAGAAAAAAATTATGACAGTTTAAAATTTTTTTGAACATATTCAAAAATAAATAAGTTAGTATATTTCAAAAATAATAAAATTTGAAAATAATCTATTAAAATACCCTAATATCCTGCAGCAGTGCTGATTATATAAAAATCATTTTCGTATTCATAATTTTTTGTACTCTTCTTATAGTTTATTACCACCTAACATTTTTTCATGACCAAAACAAAGTTATGGATATTTCTATTTTTTTCACTTCATATTTCAAGCGGAACTGCAGAAGTAACTAATAAATGCATGAAACTTTTCTTAGTAAAAGTTCTAATTTCCAAAGTAACAAATACATTTTTAACAAAGCCTCTAAGTACCCCTTAACTTCCGACACACTTTAAAAGAAGATTTATTGCATTTTTTAAAGTGTTTTGCACTCACGTTTTTTTCTTCCTTTAACTATTACATTGTTTTTTTCTTGAAAAAATAAATGCTTTTAGCAAGAAAATGCTCTTTCTAACAGCAGTTAAAATATAAATAGTTAATATTGTCTTAAAGATATTAAATAAAACATTAAAAGTGCCAATGAAAATCTAGAGATTTGTCTTTGCTTGGATGTGATTTTCTTAAGGAAGTTAATAATTCTATACCGGCAAAAGTTTTAATATAAAGTTACTAGTTATTTCTTTAAAAATACAATAAAAGTAAAATGCAAAGTGGAAAAATATTTCAGATAATTCTTTAAATTGTGCGAGTATGCTAAACAAATATTTACGACTTTTGTAGACGTTTCAAAAATCGTCTTTTTCTAATAAATCTTTGAAGTAATATTTATTTTCAGAGCTTATATCTTTCAATCTAGTATTTAAAAGGAATACTGTAAGACTTTTGACAGAAATGTTAATTTCTCATAATTTACTGCCAAAAGAGGCTATATACTTATTGCAGCCAACATTGTATATAAAGTTCTTGATTTTAAAGGTTCATATTATAAATATTTTAAATTTTTCCTTTCATTTACTCATTTAAAAGAATAACAGTATGCTTGGATGTGTGTAAATTCTATAAAACCAGTAGTTTATAAAGTATCATTACTTTTCCTTCGTACATTTATATGAAATACATAATGAAGTAAAAGTTAATAAAACTATACAATTAATGTACTACATTAATTGTATAGTTTAATGTACTATTTAAACTATATAATTAATGTACTATAATTAAATTAATAAAACTAAATATAACTACCGTACACATAATATTTGTTCCTACTTTAAAAGTAAAATACTATTAAAATGAGTAAGCGAATAAATTGTCTCTATTTCTCTCAACTCGAAAGAAATGTAAATCAGAATCATTGCTGGTGTTGTAGAAATTTTTTTTTAACCCTATGTTTCTTAAAAGTTAAACTAACAAAACGCAATATTTCAATAGTTGTTCAAAATAATAATAGGTCGTACCTTAAAAAAACTTAAATTCTGTTGAGATTTTGGTTTCTGTTGAGGTTTGGATTTGTTGAGATCCCACGTTATTTTGATATACAAGACTCAGCTATGCTAGAAAGATCAGCAACAATATTCAAAATACTATCGTTATTTATAATTCCATATTCTAATCACATCAAATTAAAAGTTATAAATCAGCAAACGATTTGATTTGCAATCAGATTTAAGTTCAATATTTTATATTCAGCCGGCTGAAGTTCATAGTAGTTGAGTGCTATTTTACAATCTGAGGAAGAACTTCAATATTCTTTATTATTTTTATTGAATTTTCTTTTTATTTTAAAGTTAGTGATGTAGCCTAACGTGAGATGCTCTCATAAATTGTATGAAAAGTATTTTTGTATTATTGTCGTCATATTAATCTTTTTGTTATCTTTAAAAAAAAATTAGTAAAAATTATCAGTTATCCACTTTAAAATGATATAACTTTAACTGCATCTCAATAACTCATTTAACTATAACTCAATTGCATCAATGAGTTTTGTAGGAATACTACCGAAATAAGTGATTTATAAATTATTTGAAAATTTATGAAAAAAAAAAGTTAATAAGCTTGTTTTCCGTAATACTATCCGATTTTATTAGAAACCAGTACAACATTTTATGTAAACTTCTGAAATAAGTTGACACTTTTGAAGTACTTTTCAAATATTCTTTTTAAATAGAGAAATGAAATATCACAAACATATAAATAAAAAATTACGTGTTTTGGTTGCTGATTTGTCGTCAAAAATTAATAATAAGCATTTTTGGACTGATTTAAATTTAATCTTATACAGTCTTTATTTTAATCACAAAAAACGCAAGAAATAGTTGAAAGGTTATTTTGTCTCTTTCAAGTAAGACCGAATTCCCAGGCTCTTTCAAAATTCTTTAAAAATGAAGTATTGATTCTGATATTTTTCTTATGTTCTTTGATCTATGAATATATTTTTTATTCACTTTTCAAACGTAATAATAATAAAACATTAAAGTTGCTTAAGATTTTGCATTATCTTTGAGATATGACAAAAATTGTAAAAATATTTTTTTTTGTGCAAAAAAAAGATGTGATTGTTGGAGACTATTATGGATTTTATTTACAGATCTGCTGCCTTAATTTTTTTGTCCAGTGGTGAATAAATGTTCAGACTCAAAACATTTACTCGAAAATGTATATTATAACTGAATATAACTCTTTCACTGCACCACACACATTTCATTCTAATTTATATTAATTTCTGAAAAATAAAATTATAATTGAATCTATATTTCTAGTTTGGAAGTCCCGTCATGTTTTTTCACTTGGAATCGTGATGTGTTTTATGGGGAAGTTTTATGTTCAAAATCGAAAAATAGAAGGAAAATTGCGTCCGAAATTTAATAAATAAATTCTTTTTTAACAACTAAGTTTAAGTTTCTGAAGTTTGAGAGATTATGCAGTAGAATATGTGGTTCGTTGTAAACTATTTATATAATTCATAATATCCTAAGTTAAGCATTCTAATTAATATTTCAGTATTGTATCGCAATTAAATATTTTGTATCTTATGCTGTCAGTTTATATGATATTGTAGCTTACGGTATCCGAAAATAACATCTCGTATAAATTGACACCATGATCACAGAAAATATTTAATCAAAAAAATTCATGCCATGCCAACCACGGGTCCATGATCATGGCTACTAGAATAGAGTTTTGGCCATATACATAAGTATGTTGCTACGAATCGTTTGTCAGAAAATATAATAGTTGGATATAATTTGAGAGAGAGAGAGAGAGGAGCATCAGCACATGATTACAAATCCTTTTGAAAAGTTCTGCGGAACAGTTGAGATGGAAATTCTTACATCAAGATATTATTTAACACAATATACAGTACGTAAAGTATCCTGAACCATAGTATTTGCACATTTTTATTGTCTTTCCTGTTATTTTGATATGCCTTTCCTATTATTAATTTCTTTTCCTATTATTTGGATTCAAATGCGCAATCGATTTCAATAAATGGAAAAAGAAATAGCTGAATCAAGTAGTTCCGGTAGAGGTTATTGTTAATGGTGAAACTGTGTCAGAGAATTTCTCGAGACAATAAAAATAAAAATAAATGCGATCGGACATCGAAATAAACTTATCTTTTTTGTCTGGCACAATTCCACGTTTCAATGCCAAATTAATAATAAATACATTATAGAAATATGCTTAGGAACATATGATCCTGCTTTTTAATGGTGTTTTAGATTCTCCTGGAATTATCGAATTATTTGATCTTTCAACTAAATTTATTTTTGTGAGGAACACTGTTGTACATAAAAAAACAGACTTTCAGTCAGCATAAGAGTGAAAATAACCACTTTTTTATCGATTTATTTATACCATATTTATATACCAAGCTTTTTCAATGGTAGATGTTTTAGATGTTAGATTTAGATGTTGAAATTTTCTGTGAGCTATTTTATGTTTGTGGAATTGTAAATTGAATTTGATGATAATTATTTCCATAAAAAGGGAAAAAAGTAAAAGAGCAAAATTTTGATTTAATTTCTGAAAAAGACTATGTATTTTAGAGATAAACTTCGACATAATGTATTTGAAAAGTGTGTACGCTGTCATTGAATATTAAAATCAAGAGAGTGGGTGAGTATTAACGACGCACTATTCAGCTACTCGAGGGATTTTGGCCACGGACTTTGTAATATTGAACCATGGTCAAGTGACAAGGACGACACCTGAGCTGGCACCCTCTGTCCTAACTACCACATCACACCAATGGGAGGACATTTAAACTCTCGGAATAGTTAACTTGCATCCACCCCTACACGGTGGGTCTTCAGTGGTACTAGGTCCGGACTCAAGACACGCCGACCACCAGTCCGTTATCTTGACAATAAGGTTACCGCAGCCACTAAAATGCAGAGAGAGAGCAAAAGGTAAACTTGTAATAAAAGGATTCTATTTACACTGTTCTCAATTCTTGTAAAATTATTTTTTCTTTCTTGTAAGAAAATCGCATACATTTGTTTACAGAAGAAATAAAAACAACTATTTTAAATTCATGAATATTGGGAAAAATTATGCATTTTATTGATAAAATCAGGTGGCATATAAACTTCGAAAGCAAACTTCAGAATCATGTTATTTAGTCTTCGAATTCACAGTTTTATTTAAAAATGTATCTAACAGAAATTATTAAAGAAGAAAAAGTACTGGACATTATTTCTAAGCATATTTTTGCATTTGATTTTAGGAAATCTAAATGTAAAAAACTTTATCTAATAGTTGATAAGTAACAAATAATGAGTAGCCGGGTCTTTATTAATTTGTGTTCCAGCTACAATTTAGCTAGAAATGTTTTAAGCATTCAACTTTTGTATAATTTACATTTCTTGTGTAGTTATCATAAAACTAACTTAGTTAACTTTCAAATTACATAAAAATTTTAAAAAAATTATCTTTGTAATTTTTCTGAACATTTGTAACTAAATTTTTAATAGTTTTCTTATGAAAGATTATCAGTAATTATCAATTATAATGTTTAATTTATATGTTAATTAAAAACGTGTGTTTGTCATTTTTATTTAATCTCTGAAGTCTTACGTATTTATTTTAGTATGTTATCCGTGAAAGAGAAGAATAAATTGAAAATTTATTCTTCTGTGGATTATTAAGTTTCGTAATTGATCTCCTGATGTTAAAATTCTCTATATTTTACACCTGAAAATGGCTCATACCTTATATATAATCGAATAATTTTGTTTTATTTCTGATGAACGATTTTAGTTGAAAAAAACATAAACAAAATTAGCAAAATGTACAAAAATGCTTACAATGAAAAGATTTTATAATCGTTTTCCATTTGCTTAAAAGAAAAATTTGTTAAAGGAAAAAATAATACAGTATTTTTATACACATTTTTGAAAGTATCTTTAATTAAAAAGAACATGCGCTATTTTTTAAATAAAAATAAAAATAAAAATACATGAATAAATTAATGTGGCAAAGGAAGAGTATCTATATATTCTTTTCGAAAATGTATCGTGATGACATTTTCCACGTGTTTGAAATTTAATGTACTTTTCAGTAAACGTTTCAAGACGTAACACGAAACTGAATTAATAATTTTGCAGTTTATTTTGCTTGAATTGGCATTAAAATAATTTAACTAAAATATTTTATTGATTTTCTTAACAAAGAAAATCCTTAAAACCTCGTGAATATTAAAAAAAATCCTTCAGAATAAATTTATTTACATTCAATGTATTAAGTACTATTGAGATGCATTAATAAAACCTTTAATTCAGTTCAGGAGTAATCAAAACACATTTTTCTCACTTAGCAAATATTACAGGTTTTTAAAATGTACGTATAATACAAATTTTAGATATTCACGATATTATTACAAATATTCTTTAGGAAAAAGCAACCGACATTTCCAATTATTTGTGAATATTAATAGATTTACTAATAGACGAAGACGAACACAAATGTCTACACGAATACTTGTTGACGTATATTCACAAGGAAATATTATGAGATTATTTCCAATAATATAAACTTACTCTCGTTATAAACATACTTTAAAACGCTCCAGAATAGGCTCTCTAAAACAGTTCCTCTAGCAGGAACTCAAACAGACAAAGTCTCTGATATCTTATCACAGTCTAGGCACAGGAGGATTCTGATCTCGGCAGGTCTTTTTCTGAACTCCACCGACCTTTTTGTAACCTCATGAAAATTACTAGTAGGGTTGTTCCAAGAGACTTCTCGATGATTGCTTGGCAATATCATATTTTTTTACCAAATTTGTCAGAAAGAGTAATAAATTCACCAAATGGTTACCCTGGTAACATCTTCAATGATTGCCATAATCTTAACCAAATTCATGCTGAGGAGTGAGCTCCTCCTGTAAAACTCAATTTTTCCACAAGGACAGTACCACCGCAGGAAAAACAACGCACTTGGGTGTTTCAATATGTATTTTCAAAACCATAAAAACTCATAGTGTAAAATAAGAAATAAAAAAAAAACATACGTTGTAATGAATGCCCCAAACTCTTTTTAAACTTCATGATTTTAACGTGAAAAAAAGTAATTCAGTAAAATACGTTTAACGGGAAAACGCTTAAGACAAAATAACGGTTAACATAAAATAATACAACGGTCTCTTCAAACTACTATGTATTTTCATCCATTTTTTCCCCTCTTAACTCAAAATGAAAATCGCTAAGAAATCAGCCGGATTGAACTGAGCTATTGTATTATTGGATGATGATAATGTGTGTACTGCCCCAATTATGACAAAAAAAAATATTTTGGAGTTTGTTCAAAGCTCAAAAAATATCATCGATGCAGATTCTGACGATCAAAATGAAATGAATAATGTAGCTTGTTCCCACATCGTTCGAAATGAGGAACATCATGAAAAGTATGCGCAGTTAATTAACTGCATATTCCAATGGTAAAAGAAATAAGAAAATCGACGACATCGAACAATTTAATGACAATTGGATGCGGAAAAAACAATGCAAGGAAAGATATCAGATTATTTTCCAAAAACTCAATAAAACCTTTGTATTTAAAAAATTAGGAAATTTTGTATTAAGTTTCTGTGAATGTTTTTATTTTAGATTTTTATTAAATGTATGCATTTATACATATCTATGTAACTAAAATAAACTCTGATAAACTTAATTTTGATGATTATTTTTTTCAATATAATTTAACACGAAATTCAGCATTGTTTAAAATATATACAGAGAAATAACGTCTTTTAACACGAAAAATTATTTCAGTTTCGTGTTAAAAAATGTTTTTTCTCTGTATTTATTTTAAACAATGCTGAATTTTATATTACCGAGATAAAAACAACAGCTAACGACTTTCTTGATTTACGATATGAAATATAAGAGCTACCAATGCATAATCCAGAAGAATATATAAGAGACATTATACTTCAATGCGAAGCCTAACTACTGTTTGGATCACTACTGGAACTGATTTATAGGCTAATAAAATAACAGAAAAGTATTTCGTTTAGGGCGCAATAAAGTAACGCAGTCACTTATGAGAAAAGTGTTTTTCTTACTAAGGCTTAACTACATGAATGATAGACCATTGGTGATGGTTAAGTCAACGGTTATACCCTAAAAAAGATGTCTCGTATTTTATAACATATGTATTGTGTTCGAATATCAAAATATATGAGGCTTGAAATTTAATTTCTCTTTAGGTCATGTATTATACATGTTAGATTTGTCGGATGTGTATATTTATCTTGCTGTGATATTTAGCCACTGTGAAGGCCCCCTAAAATCCGGTGTATAATGCGCATTTTTAAAACAAAAAATAAGATCGAAATTTACGGGTACGCGTTATATGCTGGGTATAAAAATGAGAGCTTAAAAATAAAAAAAAAGATAAGGATAAGAAAAATTAGACTTTTACATGTAACAAAATATTGTTTATTTAAACGAAATGACATAAATATACAGTTTTCTTTTCTAATGCTTGTAACAATACCTTGAACAAAACATAAGAGCATTGCTTAGGTATACTTCAAATTTCTTCGTAAAAAAGGGGTGCGCGTTATACGGCGAATATACCTAAAAATTGAAAATTTCTGCTTGAAAGTATAGGTGTGCTTTATGCCTTTGATTTTACGGTAAGTTTTCTCTCTTTTTCTATTACGTAAAAATATATAAAGGCTAGGCGTTTATTTAGTATTACAGTACAGAATTAAAAAATAAGACAAGATTTAATTTCAGAGAGAAAGGGGACTTCTAAATAATTCATTATTTAAAGTAAAATGTTGACTTTATAAATATGCATCGTAATCGACACCAAATTTTTTCCATCATTAAATAAACGCGTTAAAGGTTTGTGGTGTTTTCAACACCCAGCAACCAACAAGGGAGCAAAAAATAGACGCGAGTTTAATAAACAAAAAAGATCTGATATTTTTGGCAAAACCAATCATATTTCCTTGAGAAATTCCATTACTCATTTTACATCATTATTAATGATTACACCATTTCCATTTTAGTAGAACAATGAATTTTGAAAAATACGAAATAATATAAACGGAATATATTAATACAGCTTATAAAGATAACTAATTTGATGCCATTTTGCGACGAAAAAGTTTATATTAGCTTTAAAGAATCTTTGCTGACAAGTTTTCCAGCGTATATAAATATAGATTATAAAAAAGAAATAAATTAAAATTAGGAAATATAAAGGAATTACATCTTTTCTTTTGTACAACGTATTATCTGCCTATTAAAAATACATATAAATTAATGAAACGAGTTTTGTATTGATGCATAGCTGTTTTTTTTAAAATTTAAAAGCTAATCTGTGTGTGTGAAGGATATGTTTATTTAATTTGTAATGTACACTTATTGCCATTTGCACATTTGATGTAAATAAATGATTACAAAATCAAAGCAAAAGGATAACTTATAGTAGGAAAAATTAAAAACCAATGGGTATTTCAGTACCCTATTGGGCCATTTCCAGTAGGAATGCATATGATACAGTCCAGCATTCAAGCATTTAAGTTTCTTATGATATCCTGCGACATCTTGTTCCAGAATTACAAATATGCCTCTAATTTGACCAAACTTATAGGTTGTCCAACTTGCAGTCCTAAATAATTCAGGATGTGCTCGACCGATGACAAATCTGAGAATCGAGCAGGCAGGGATGGGTGAAAATGTGACAGAATCAGTCGTGGAAACTCATGCTGTGTGTGGGTGAATATCGTTCTGTTGAAAAATGGCTCCCGGGAGTTCTGCCATGAGTAGCAACATGCATGACTGAAGAATGTCATGAAAGTACCTCTGTGCTGCTATTGGGCCATGGATCAATATTAGGGGTGTTCGTGTGTCTTATGTGATGACACCCATACCATCACATCAGTTACGGGAGCAATGTGCTTCTGTTCAACAAAGGCAAAACTGAGACATTCTTCAAGGGATCTCCACACTGTAGATTGTCATCACTGCCCTAATTGAATATAGATTCGTCGCTGAAGACAACCGGTTTCCATTCGGTTGCAGTTTAATCCCTTCTAACATT
>BMAO01033008.1:0-22666 GCA_019973975.1 Trichonephila clavata
ACACTTCTACGCCGAGAAGAGGTGAACATCCGATGCAGATTTAAAACTAACCATTTGTTATTTATTTCCATGTGTGACTGCATAATCTCCCTTCCCTCTATTTTTCTATTTCTCTACTTATTGGTGTCTGCTCTGTGTTTTATTTATCTTTAGCCCCTTTCCCCTTACACTCTTGCATCATTTGCCATTTAATAAGCTCTCTTGAAACAAACAAGATAATTTCTCCATTGATTTAGCTTTTTGTAATGAATAATTTTTTTTTCTTTTTGGAATTCAATTTTTTTAAAAATAAAATTAGAAAAATTTACAAGAATTAAAATAATTTTATTAATTGCAAAGAATTACAGCATCTACTAGAAAAAAGAAATATTTAGTTTTATTGATTATTTAGGATTATTGAGGGAATACTTACCTGCATTTTTCCCGTTTCATTTCTTAACTAAAAAATTGTTTTAATGAATTAACATTCTAATGATTAAAATGTGTCTTTAAAAAATGAAGCATAAAGATAGAAAGATAAAAGTAAGTATATGTATTCGAAATATCAAACATGACATTCTGAATTTTTTTCTTAAAATTATTTGGACTTTTGTTATTTTAACAATATACATTTTAATGTATTGAAAATATTTTCTTAATTAAATTATAAATTATCAATTGCTAGCAAAAATTGTAACTTTTAAAGACTATTTTGTGTCAATATATGAATCACATTGTATCAAGATAGCTTTGTTAAATGGCAATATGCATTTAAATGTGCTTTCCTGTTGTAATATTTTTGCAGCTTTGCTTGTAATTTTCAAAGGTTCAACTAATTATCGAAGTTATTGCCTTTCAGCAATCGGTACTGCCTGAAGGCAAGCCTAATCCATTTTTATATTTGTCTTGTTTGGCTTTAATGAACAGGTTTTGTGAAGGTGTTGGTTTGAAAGGTGATAACTGTCTAACCATTTTGCATGATGCTGATTGATTAACATTTATCATTGCTTATTTATGTCATTTCATGTTGTTCATATCTTGATATTGTTTCTTAAGATGTTTTTGAGCATGCATTTAAATTTTGCAATTACTTGCAAGATTTTGTTTTTGAGCTATATTATAAATTCCTCGCCTGATTGTTTAATATATACATAATGTTTTTTCTTTATTATGTTTTTATTTTTTGCACTTTGTAACTACATCCATATATATGAAATGATTGTGAATGTTGGAAATTTTTGAATTGATTAATTGCTGGTGTTTTTCAAGATATGTGAAAACAATTTTATGTAATTAAGTTAAATATTAACTTTCCTCTTTTATAGATTCAACAAGTTCCGGTGGTGAAAGTATGTATGCAATGATGAAGCCTGTTCCTGGTGGAAGTATACCTGGGGTAATTATTTTGATGTTTTAAAAGCATATTTGCTAACGTTTTTGTGTAAAATCTAAAACATTCATGAAAATAAGAAAATGTAAAATTCCTATTCATTAAAAAAAAATGTGATTTCTTAGAAGAGGGAAACAGGTCAATAATTAATATTATTGACAATTAAATTTTATAGCTAAACCCTTCATGGCTTAATTCTTAAATAACTAAAATGTAACTGAAGTATTGTTTTATATTTATAGGAATACATTATCTAATATTGTTATTTATGGTTACTATAAAGCAGTGGCGTAATGTACACCCCTGCATTGTGGAGGGGGGGGCAAGGATTCATTCTAGGGGCCTCAAAACCTGACTTTGCAGGGGGGGGGCTAATATTCTCTGTTGTGCCACTGCTATTAAAGCACTGCATTAAAAGAATTCGCTCTGAGTGAAAATTTATTTTTAGAAGATAATTAGTGATTGCTTCCTATCAAATTTTGTTGAAACAGAAATGTTTCTATATTTACCTACAATATGGCTAAAAAATAAAAGTAATGGAATACTTCTATTACCTGATATTTAGAAAATATAAAAGGAAAACGTTTTCAAAACAAGAATATCAGCAAAAGTTTTTCCCCCCTTTCTTTTCTTCCATGCAATAACACAGAATAAAACTTTCTTTGTTTCGAGGCTCTTATATCTTGAATCATTTTCAATCAATTCACTTGCTCTTCCATGCGTGAGGAATAATCCAGTTATTTAATGTGATTTTTTTTCTGCACATTTTCTTCATGAGATTTTCTTCTTTGCTGATGACAGATTTGTCATCAAGAGGCTAAAAATCGATTTTAATATGCTCCATGACATCGGCAAAATCTCCTGAAATTATAACTATTTGAAGAATGAAGCTGCGAAAATCGTTTATGCAATACAGCTAAACATATTTTCACTTATTTCATTCCATCCCATCTGATATTTTAAATAGCATTTCAGATATTGCAAATTTTTCTAAAATGTGATCAAAAATGGAATGTTTTTACCTGTAGTTTTTATTTAAAGGGAAATATTTTGTTTCCAAACCGTAAGAAAGTGTATCAATCAATCCTAATTAAAATTTATTACTCAAATTATACTAACCGTACTGTAGCAGGATCAGCTGAATTAAGCCATGCTATCCAAGTTATTCCTGCATATATTCAATTATTGCTTATTAGTGAGGAAGCCCAGTGGCTGAGTGGTAGTGTATCGCACTTCCACACCACAAGTATGGGGTTTAAATCCCTGGCTGGATAAGGTCGACTTAGTCTTTCATCCTTTCAGTGGGTTGATAAATGAGTACCAAGCTTGCTTGGGAACTGAACATTGGGAGTTTCGTGTCAGACTGACCACTTGACTGAAACATTTGCACATGCACCCCAGAGCCTAAGATCACATAAACTGAGATAGGCTCAGTAGGCCTTGGTCCTCATGGGCTGTTGCGCCACTGAGTTCAGTGCTTATTAGTGATGGGTATACAAATAATTTTCAGTTCTAATTAAATCTAGTTAAGATTTCTTATAACTAAAGATACAGTTTTGCATTATATATTTCCAAACTTTAGAGAAAGTAAATGCCTAACTCTGGTTTTGTGCTTTCTTATGAGAAATAGTGTTCTAATTATTTACTTATTTTTTAGTTCCCTATGGGACCTGGACCTGACGGACCAATAGGCTCCATGGGGCCTGAAATGGGACCACCAGTCATGAATGGAATGTCATCTGCAGGTAAATATAAGTTTATTCATTTTTCCCCCTCTAAAATGTTGGAAGTTAAAATTTATTTTTAAAGGAAACTTATTTTGACTTGTTATGACAATAAATATGAATTCTTGTTTTTATGGATAATAAAAATTATAGAAACTATGAGTTAACATTATACATATATGAGTTCAAGCACTTAATAATAGTTAAAATTTAGAAAACTTTAGCAGTGTTTTTTAATTTAGCTAGCAAAAATTAAAATTTAATCCCATATAAAATACAGCTACTTGGCAATTTTTGTGATAATTAATCCTATAAGTTTTAGAAATTAAATATTTTTTTTAGCTAAATGTTTTGTGCTATTAATTATTCAATTGCAGCTAGCTTACACCAACACTGTTCTATATCCTGCCATTGAACTTTTTGTTTTTATTATTGAAGTTTTTACACGTAGGGAATTTAGATGTTCTGCCTTCCCTCAAATTTTTATAATTGAAGTTTTTTTTGTTACATTTTGAGTTATTTAAACATCTTGTATTCTTTTTACTTAAAATGTTATCCATGAATGATTTAATTAATAAATGAAATATTTCATTAATAGAATTAATTGAATTATCTGGTATATTTTCAGGTGATACTTTGGATGGCATGAAGAACTCTCCTGCAAATGGCCCTGGTACACCCAGAGAAGAAGGCCCTTCAATGGGTGATTACGGTATTCCTGGTTACGGACAAGAAAATGTAAGTATTTTCGAGAAATATAGCTCTTGTCTGTTCAAATAACATGTTTGTAAAGAAAAATAGATATTCTGAAAATTGGATAAGTTTTATTAATGTAATTATATAAGTAATAAGATTCATTCAGGGAATATACTGAATAATTGATAAGTAATGCTTTTAAAGTAGTTTGTTCTTTCTTGCAAGTAAAAAATCTTGAACTTTGGCCACTTTTTTAATCATGTTAAATTGTTCATAACTCCAAAATTTTACAGTTATTTTATTTATTTGGTAAAAGAGTCTGCAAGTGAAAATGGGGGGGGGGGATGTAATTTCTTTACGTTATTTTATATTAATAGACTATGTGATCTAAAATAAAGTAAAAAAAGTTTTAAAATATGTTTGGATTACAACCTCCACTTCAATGTCCTGCTTCCCAATGAGGGCCACAGATCCAGCCAAGTGGTCATTGTCATGAACTTTTGGCTGGTTTTGTATTTTTCAATTTGAGGTTTCGAGTCCTAAATCCACTAAAACCCACCATATAGTAGGCTTGATGTCTAATATATACACTATATAGTGTCTTGTGTAACTAAATATGTTAAGGCTCGAAATCCTCTTGTTAGTTTGATGTAGAGGCCAATTGAGAATTCAGTAGGGAAAAAATTCGATGTTCTCCTCATCAATTAATTTCCAAAAATGATTTTCAAATCTAAAAATAAACACTTTGTGAAATTAACTCTGCTGTATTGAAAAATAGGAAAAGATAAATTAATTGTTAAATTTTTAAAGCATTCTATATAATATAGAAATTTTTTCCTTACTGATATTACAAAAATATTTTGGAACCCAAAATCAAAACTATCCAAAATGCCTCAAAATAAATTTTCAGTTTATGAATCTTTTATTGAAGTTCTTTTTCTTATTTGTTAATTAAAATTCATTACGCATGACAGTGTATCTAGGAAGCTAAAATGTGTTTGCTTTTTATTGAAAGAATTATCTTTTGTAAATTTTTTTATGAAAGGAACTTTGAATTGTGCATTATTCTTACTTACAAAATTTATTAATAAATGTATTTAAAGATGGGTAATTTGTGTGGTTTTTCGGTTGAATCATTCTCTTCATAATAATTAAAATTGGAATTCCATTTTTATTAAAGTTTTAAAATCAAATACTGTGGTAATAATGTAGTACAAATAATTTTAAAAGTATTGACTCTTAAAAGTTTTGTCTTTAAAAATATCTGCATATATATTAACTGTTTTGATCTAGTATAATTTAGCAATTTTGTTTAGCATCTGAAAAATGTGGCATTATATATTAAGAGAATAAATTATAATTTTATCAGTTAAAAGAAATATTAATTAATGGAGGAGTGCTTAATGTTTTTATAGATATTACCAATAAATTAGGACATTTTCTCTTTGAAATACTGTAAGTATCTCATTTCAGGCAGCTAAATTGGAGTATAATGGTAAAAATGTATGTTGTTTAGGTGTTTGTTGTTGTTGTTTTTTTTTTTTTTCTTTTTTTCTTTCTGATCCTAATAAATGTTTTTTTCCACTTGCTGAATGCATTATTTTGAACCAAGCACTCTTTGTTGGAAATGGTTCTTTTAAATTCATGTGGAAAAATTATTATTTTTGGTGGAATATTAACTTTTGTTTTTGGCATCATGTGCATGATATTAAGCAATTCGGTGTTTCCACTTTTCTTTATTTCAATCTCTTTATTTTATTGGTGTTTGATATGGTATTAAATGTTATGCACGATTACATTATTTTAATTCAAATTTTGTCAGTTTTATTGTTTACATATATTGCTGTTGTATTGCATAAATTTTTTGTTTAGTGTTAAGATATTGAAATTTTTATTTTTAGACTAAAAACACACTGGACACAAACATTTTCTCAATAAATCAAAATTTGTTTTATGATAATTTAACTATATATATTTTTATCATACTTTTCTTTGACAAGTACATTTTTTCTTTCAAACAAATTGATTTTTTGTTTTAAA
Organism: Trichonephila clavata; assembly: GCA_019973975.1. Classification (NCBI taxonomy): domain Eukaryota; kingdom Metazoa; phylum Arthropoda; class Arachnida; order Araneae; family Nephilidae; genus Trichonephila; species Trichonephila clavata. The sequence goes on from BMAO01033008.1 coordinate 5,830, forward strand.
TTTGATTCTTTAGACTTATATATTTTCAACTTTGTGAAACAAAGCCTTATTTAGAAAAATATTTAATTGATGTGTTTTGGTGGTATTTTGTGATTGGCATGTTTGTTTATCCAAACTTTTCTCTATATGTGTTTGTGTGTGTGTAAATATGAAGTAAATACTTTTCATAATTATAAATTTTCCTTTTAAAAATGTTTGTATTATTTGCAAAGTATTGATTTCATTGAACCGACGTAAGACATGTTTAATCATTAATTCATTGTTTTTTCAGAGGATAGTCTTAATTCGTATCATGTTAACTTGGACAGAAAGGGGAGGATACCAAAAATTTAAAAGGGAGGGGCAGCAATAGATTGAAAAAAGTCAATGTTTAGTTACATTTTCTTAAAGAAAGACATTAAAATATGTCCGTTAATTTTTTTTTAAAACTGAAGTTAAATAGTTATGAAAAGAGATTTATGTAATAAAGCAACAGATAGAAAGAAGATGAAAACAAAGTAAATTGCAAAGATAAGTGAAAAAATTTATATCTAACTCAATAGATTGTTCCTGTTTTAAAATTTTTTTTTTTATCATTTTAGGATCAGAATGAATCTGCTGCAATATTGAAAATTAAAGAGAGTATGCAAGAGGAGGCGAAGAGGTTTGAGAAAGACACGCCTACTGAGCATCCGGACTATTTCATGCAATAACTCATCTTCTCGAGTCCAAGTCACAATGACTCGTTTCACAAAGAAACACTGTTTGATACTGAGGCCCCAATATGAGTATGCAACAAGCATTCTTCTGAAGTGCTGCTCCACTGCGAAGACGAAACAACGTAGTAGAAAACAGACAATTTCCACCCCCACATCCAGCTGTATAGAATTTGTTGCTTTGTCTTCATGTGCACCTTTATAGCCCCAACCAACTACTCCTACCATAAACTGCCACTATCATTGAAAATATATAAGAAATTACAAAAGCAAATAACGAGCCCAGAAAATGTTTTTTTCTCGCTTCCAATTCGAGAATTATTTTCCCTCTTGTCAGAAGGAGAATTGTATAATAATCATGAACATTGTAAAATTACATTGAGAAATGCATAAATATGTATTTTTATCATTATCAGAAATTGTTTACTAAATGAGGCGATACTTCATTGTTTGAACCTTGCGTGTGTTTGCTCTCAAGGTGAATTTAATTCACTATGAAATGTACAGTATATATATATAATACATTTATATATACACACGTAGATACTTTTTGAAGATAGACCAAAGCGTCAACTGAGCAAATCAAAGGCAGTATGGTGTTATTCATGGACATTCGTCGAGACTATCATAAACAGACAGTGTTTGTTACCTGGGGATCAAGTTTTTGTGTAGAGATAATTCAATAACGGTGATACTTTTTTCACGTGTACTAAACGATCACCACTCAGTATTGGTCATATCACTCATCACCTCTAGATAAGGCAGAAACTCTATCTTTCTTGACCAAAAAAAAAATAATAAAAAGGACTCAAATTCAAAATGTCACCTATGAACAAACGGAGTATATTGTAAAATTTTTTTACACCTGTCCTTTGTAATTTTACCTGTATCCTTTTCTTAAAATTTTTCTACCAATGCCTCCTTTCAACTCCCTCGAACATTATTTTTGTATTCCTGTACGAAATCTTTTAGCACATCCTCTTTTGTTTCTTCTCTTCATCTTTTTAAGCCTCTTTTTAATTTGTACAATATGCTTTTCACATGTGATGTGTTGTAGATATTGATAAAAGGAGGAAAAAACAAAACTTTTAAAAAGTTATAAAAGCCTATTGCTGTATATCATTCTGTACAAAAGTGATCTACTATATTATCTATAGTTCTTAGAAGAGAAAATAAAAATATCTATCTTACCAGAGCTATATTCTCTGAACACGAAGCAATTGGACAAGTCTACATTCCGATTTATTGAACCATGCTGGTCCTGGCACGAGAGATAGACCTTATGAGAATAGGTCGCAATTAAGAAACTCTTGAAAGCCCATTGTTATAAATAAAAAGACTGAAGGGTTCACGTTTTATGTGACCAAAAACCATTGTATATATTATATATCCGAGAGTTCTGTGCTGTTTGCCTGTGTACTTGAATATTGTGCTGGCTAGAGTTTATAATGATTTTTCATTCCTTGTACAATAACAACTCTTATCCCTTCATTAATGTTATTTTCTATAATAGTGGATCAACTTCAGTACAAGAACTCCAATATTTTTTAACAAAGCATTTATAATAATACAGGGAAGTTTTAAGTTCAGCTTTCAAAATTTGATGAAAGGGAGAAAAATAAATTCAATTTGAAATTCAGTTATTTTTAATTGCATTTTGTATGAATAAAATAACTTATAATGGATGAATTTTATTTTGAAAAAAAAAAAGGATTCTTTCATATGTAAGCTGAGCACAATCAAATATAAAAATTTAAGAACTCTCATTTTTATCTGCTGTTAAGGCGTGAGAGAAGTCTTTACACACTTTATAGATTTGTACAGTTCTATATTGCAAATATATGCAATACAAAAATAAAGTACTGGAGTTGATCCATACAATTATTGTTTCTCAGTACTGTCAGTTGAATAATTAGAATAGAAATTTATTGCCGAGAAACTTGTCTAGAGACTGCTGGAAATGTTGCTACACGAGTGACATATTTTATAAAGATATATCCTTGTACAACATGATCACTCATTTGTAATGATCACACACATCAGCAAAACTTTTAAAAAAAACCTACTCTAAGATTTTAGAACCATAGGTTCGTATATAGACCAACACTGTGGACTCTTTAGCATGTAGCTTGAGACCTTTGCAGCGAAAAAACTTGGGTTAAAAGAAAATTTAAATGTTATCAAAAGTTTAGTTTCCATTTCATTTGCTTAGTATTAATTATCACCCAAAACAAAACAAAATAGTACAAAACAGTTTTCTGAAATATAAATTAATGTCGGAAGTATTTCATTAATAAAATCACTCTTACACGAACGTTTTTTAAGTTTATATTTAATCTTCAAAATTTTTAACAAGCTTTTTAGCTTTAATGAAACATGTCCACTCCATAATGCATTTCATCATATGTTTGTAAATTATGAGAAAGTCTTAAACTTAAGTAAAAATTGACATCTTTAATGTTATTGAAATATTGCAAACCTTTCCATTATTTTGTATTGGCCAAGCAAAATATATAGTTTAGTAATATCAAATCAAATGCATTACATATTCTAATCAATCTGCTTGGTGACTGATTACATAATGAAATTATACCATAAAAAAAACTTCATATAAAAATGTCAAGCCATTTATCATAAGCATTGACATAGGGGAAAAATTTGATATTTATACATTTTACATTGCTATTAAATTTTTATGAACAATTAACAAGGTAATTTTCCCAACCTTGAAATTCATCATGCCACTTTCATTTATACAGAGAAAATGAATAAATTCAGAGATTTATTTAAGTCTATTTCGTTGTTTTCCTCCTCCCTCAAAATTTTATCGTACTTTTCTTCCTGCATTTTTGTTTTTGAATTATTTCTTGAGGGCCTTTTAAAATGTATGTGATCAAGGGGGAAGCATGATTGATTTTTTATAGTGTGAAGATATAAATCTTAAAATTTAAATTGAGTGTGATGATGAATGCATTTGTGAATGGCTTTAGTAGCATTTTCGTTCTTCTGGAAAAACTCTTCTGTAATGAATGTTTTCAGTGTTACGTGATGGGAAAAAAAGGAATTGCAATAGAAATAATTATAGTAGATTTCATTTTAATCAAATTCTGCATTATTTATTATGTACATAAAAATCATAGATTCTAATTCAATTGAAAAGGTAAATCAAAAGCACATGTGAGCTGCTGATGTGTTAATTGTGTCGGAACACATGTATCTCATTACAGCAGTCTGTGAGGCAGATAACAAATGAAGTGTAATAAGGCCTTAGATCGACCATTTTAAACTGTGGTTACAATACACAGGTGGTTATGTGAAGAAAATACTTTGAAATTAAGTAAATCATTGAAAAATAAAAATGTATAATATAAAGTTTTTCGTTTTCTTACTGTGTTTTATTTCATTCACTTCCATCTAAAATTAAACAAACATGCAATTTTTTTTTAAAAAAAAGATTTATTTGTGTGCATAAATGCAATCTATGCCATCAAATCTGCTGATTGAATTAATTGTAGCTGTTTCATGCCAGCCAAAAATAAGACATCCTATAGCCTCTTTTCTATTCATCTTTTGATTTCTCAAAATGAAGAAAAGATGACTTAGATTACTGCAAACTTTGTTCATTAAACAATTGTTAATAACAAATTTAACATAACAATTTACTATATGTTCTAGAATATGATCAGGAATGTTCCGTACATAGTACAGCATAACTGATATTATTCAGCTAGAAAAAGAAACTACAATTCAACCAAAGAAACATTTTAATTGCATTTCTCAACATGTGACAAATTACAAATATATATATAATATATAAATCTAGATTTTTCTATTTTTGATTAGCACAGCGAAATCTTCAATACTGATACATATATATTGCAGTTCTTAACATAATGTCACAAAGCTCATCTTCTGGTTTAAAATAAACAAAAAACCACTTTTATTAATTATATGTCTCAAACTTACAACATGCATAAAGTATAATGATTTAAACACAATATAGCTTCAATATCATTAGAGTCAAATACTGAATAAAACTTTAGTGCTTTCAAGTAAATCATCTCCCATCTTAAAATTGGGAAATGTATAGAATAATAAAACTAAAATTGCAATTACTTAATTACAAACCTAATGAGAGAGATTAGATACAATTAAAATTTAAAAACAAACATAAAAAAATGGAATTAAAATCGCAATGTATAAATACGATGCAAAATATTTTTGAAAATTAAATTTTTATATATTAAAAATAAGTTAAAATTTTCAGATCAACAATAACTTGAGTTTTTTTCCTCACTAAAATGTTCGTTTGTCAGCTTTGTTTCTGCATTTCATAATGTTTAACTGGTGCAATAGAATTGTGACTATTTAGAAGTATATATATAAACACCTTAATATAATAAAATTTGCACCTCTGAGCTATGCAAATTCAGCAAAATTGTTCAGTTTTACTCAATGGTAAAACTAAATTTTCATCATATTCACCAATTTTATTTTGGGATATTTAACTGATAATGTATTTCAAATTATCGTAATTTTTTACATTGAAAAATTAAACTGAACTTTACAATGAATATAATAACCTATAAATCAATATTTCCATTCTAATAAACAGCAACAAGAAGGATGGTTCAGGTTAAAAGAATTATTAATTAAAAACAAGCAAGATAGGATAGTGAGTATTCTTGCTGTTGCCTTAAAAAATTTATGCAACACATTTCAAAAAGATTTATCCATAAGTCAACCTCTCAGATAACTTAAAAAATGTATAATTCATTATTTACCATCACATAACTAAAACGCTATGAAGAAACATTTTTTCCCTATTAAGAAAAAAACCCACTTAGCAGTCAATTTTTGAAGAAACAAGGCAGAAATTCAGCTTATTCTGCCTCTTCATCCAAAACCTTTTGAAAGAATTTCTAAATAAACAGATGCAAGTGCAACTTCGAAAATAAAATCAGCTTTTGAAGAGAAAAAAAAATGCACAATTACTACATGTAAGTAGAAAAGAGAAGTGACATGTAATGATAATTCAAGGAAAAAACTGCAAAGCCCATGTACAGGTTTCCTACTGCTGCAGATTATTAACACAAAATAAGATATATATATATAAATCTCTTTTGATTTTAGTGACTAAGGCTTGCAAATTTATACACTAGCCTCTGTTGCTGATCCTGCCATGGCTGGAGAAAACATTAAAATGTTTTTGGTATGGTCTTGCTTTTCATGCTGTACAGATGAGGTATTCACAAAGAGTCAACTCTGGCACGTCCAAGCGCTTATACATAAGCATATACACACAATTATATACAACTACTATATAAGGCAGCACTTGAATTTTCACACTACTACACAAAGCGAGGTTGTCTGTTCAAGGACAATTTGTCATTGCCTTTTGTACTCTTCCCATCTGGTGCATCAACTGTCTGATGTTCTGTTGTGGCTTCAAGGAACCTTCTGTTTGCCATAGCGGCATTCAGACCTTCAGAGTCTATAATGCCTGCTGTTCTACAAGGCAGTTCCACACTTTGCAGTACATGCTTGACTGAATACACTTCTGTTCGTTTTTTACCTTCGAGATCCATACGATCAAATTTCTCCATCTTACTCGACAAGTAGGTTCGGAAGTCGACTGTATCCCTGCCTTCGGATAGTTGATTAATCAATATTTCATTAGGATGGCTAGGAGTTGCTTCCATTTTCAAAGAATATATTATTTCCGAATTTGAGCTGAAATGGGAATATACACATTTAAGAACCATCACAAAGTATTTTAAATGAGCTAAAATATTCAATTCTAAATTATACAAGAATAATTATGGTGGAAAAAAAACATGTTCAAAAAAATATATATGAATATGTAAGCACAAACCGAAGATAACTGATGCATTTCTTAGATTGCCCACATTTTACAATAAAGAAAAAACACCAGGAAACCGTAAACATAATTTCAAATCTAATGCAGTCGCAATAATTAAAAAGTGTAACAATTACCTTTTTCTTCAAATCAGTGGCTTAAAATGACACTTATTTAATTTTCATTGCTAATAAATTTATGTAACACACATTATTAAATTTGAAGGATTTATTTGTTATAATTATAAGGGTAACAAATGCATGATTTCCACTCAGACTTGTCATTCAATTCCAGTAATAAAGTAATTTAATCAAATTAAAACAAGAGCATAAAAAAACACACAGTAATCCATTTCTCTTAGAATACATAAATACAAGATGAATTGTGATGCATACAGAAATAGGATAAAAATTGCCTTGCAGAATTTATTCTATCATTTATACAGTTTTCAATATTTTATATAAATCACTACTAAAGTTAATTTTAATAATTTATTTTCAATGGGAAATATGTTTTGAAATCTTAGTTAATGGTAATACAAATTTTGCAACACAAAATCAATCTCTTAGACAGTAAATTAATCTTTTTTAACATTTAGATATATTCATTTCTAAATAAAGTTTGATGTATTAATTTATTTCTTCCATTTATGATCCAATTTTAAAGATACAAAGGATAAATTTTTAAAAAATACATTCAAAATTAAACCATAAGTCTTATTAAATCTCTTTGAACTGTAAAAAGCTTTAATTAAAATAAGTTTCACAGAAAATTTTTAAGTTCTGAATAAATTCAAAATTTTACAGGAAGTTTAAGGCCCAAACAAAATTACAATTCCTACATCTATCGTAAAAATTCAAACATTAATTCGGCTTTGAGAAAATTTATTTATATGTATATGAGTGGATCAAATATAAACGAGATGATAAAGTTTTCTTAAAGATTATTTAGGAAAACTATACCAATGTTACTAAACAATATAATTCTTTTGAGATATACATTTTTTTTCAATGTATTGGGAATTTTTTCCATTCTTACATGATAAAAAAAATAGAACACATTCGAAGCTAATTGCACACGTTTCTATTTAATACTACATAAAAAAAAAATCTTTCTTTTAACACTTCAAAAGATTTTTAAATTTGAATTATAGAGAGGTAGTTAGAGTGTTGTTCAAATAAATTTCTTTAATTTTTCTCGCGTTACTCCAGCTGTGCAGCCTTGTATTGTTCTAGAAAAGGACAGCATTGTAGATCATAATAGAACATCTTTTAGATTGGTACATTCTTCATTGACTGACTGTTTATTACTGTCCCACTCAGAAGCAACCTGACGGCTATTGGCCATGGATCTCATAATTTTGAACCTCAGTCAAGTGACCAGGGCCACAACTAAGAGAGAGAGTTACCACCCCTACTCTCCAAACTTTTACACCACACAACGAGGACTTTGAGGCTCAAAAGATTTAATGAGTATCAGCCCTACTACAAGGCAAGTCTTTAGTGGTATGAAGACTAGAACAAGCAACTAATAGAAACATCAACCATGAGTTCACAGCCACTTAAAGCCTTCTCCAAAAGCTACAACAGCATTACCTGGACCTTGGTCAAAACTAACACACACAGTGGCATAATGGAGAATATTAAGGCCCCCTGCGAAGTCAGGTTTCGCCTTCAATATTTTATGTTGGTTAAATAGAATCCTGCCCCCTCCACGCAATGTGGGGGTGTACGTTATGCCCCTGCATACACAATACCTTGTAAATCCTAAAAAGCATTCATGAGAATTTTTCTGGTGGATAGTCACATTAATGCTATTAATGAAACAATTTCATTTTTTGTACCGTTAAATATCGGGTACATGTGTTTCACCCAACTTTATTATAAATTAAAATCTGCATCAAAAATATATTTCCTCTTTGCTTTATTGTGATCAAAGTGTATCTAAAGTTTGTGTGTGTGTGTGCGTTACCTTTTGAATTCGTTTCAAAATTTGAGGCAGTCACTTTACCATGATTTTATAAAATTGAAATTAGTCCCAAATAAAGAATTGCACATTTTCATAATTTATACCTTTTTTGTTACTAATTTTGGTAACTTTTTTTTTATCATCAAATGCAAGGTTAAGAATTTGATGAATTTTCAAACAAGTTAGATTAATTCATAGTTCACAATTGAAAACTAAATTTTCAACTTTTTCATAGTCATCTTTCAAAACTTGAGCTATTTACATATTAAGTCTAAATAAGATATGTGATAAATTTTAATATTTTCATTCATTAATTTTGTTGGGTTGAAGCGAGCGAACTATTTTTTCTGGCGTAAGGATATCTGTGTGATGCGCCCACGCGTTCTTTTTCCCGCTTAATCCAACGCACTTCTTCTACGGGGACCACACGATCTACACGCTGTGTGCTATGAACATTATTTATGCTGTGTGCAGAATTCTTAATTGTTTTATTTAATTGTCCATAATAAAGTGTGCTGTCCAGAAGAGGTATGAAGAATTATTTTTACAAAAAGAACAACAAATTGGTAGCAGAGCGTGGTTGGTGAACTGTGAATAGTCTTAGTGAACTGTGTGAACTTTTTGCCAAAAAATGGATAAGATAACTGTCCCCAATTTAAATGGGACGAACTATTTTATATGGGCTCTTAAAATGAAGGCTGCTTTGAGCCTGAAGAGATTGGATACTATGGTTACCAACGAAAAACCCGAAGACCTTAGCCGTAAGGAGGATTCCGATTGGGAACAAAGAAACGCTGACGCCGTCTCGTATATAAAGCTATCCCTTGCCGACGAACAGGCGCTACAGTTTGCGGAAGAGGACAACGCCAAAGTGCTGTGGGAAAAAATTAGAGGGACTTTCATCGGAGTTACGGAGGACCGCAAAATCGACGCGGGCAATGAACTCAAAAACCTGATCATGAACAAAGGAGAAAACGCGGTGGATTACATTGCAAGAGCGAGGGGCATCTCGACTAAGTGTCACTCCCTCGGCTTAGAATAAATACACAATTATCAGAAGCTAATTGTTTTAAACCAAATTTTTCTAATTCACACCTTAATTTCATATACCAGTTTCTACCTGACTGTGGCAAACCATAAATACTCTTTTTCAATTTACAAACTTTGTCATCTCCAATTAATTTCTCATAACCAGGTGGAGGTAACACATACACAGTCTCTTCTAAATCACTATATAAGTAAGCAGTTTTTACATCAAAGAAATTAACATTTAATTTTAATTTAGCTGCAAGTGCAATTAACAATCGAAAAGATTCAATATTTACTACTGGTGAATACGACTCTGAATAATCTATATTTTTAATTTGATTAAAACCAGCTGCTACAAGCCTGGCTTTGTATTTAAAAATTTTCCCAGCATCATCTTGTTTTAAACTATACACCCACTTAGTTTTTATCAATTTTGATTTTGCAGGTTTTTGTACTACTTCCCATACTTTATGTTTATCTAACGAATCTAATTCATTCTTCATTGCTAATTTCCAATTTTCCCAATTAGCACTATTTTTCGCCTCAAAATAAGAGTTCGGTACATTATCCGTTAAATGAACTGACATCTGCTTAGATTTTAGTCTTTCCGATCTTCTAACAGGGATTTGATTTTGTACATCATTCAACTCAAGTACTGGGAGTTGGATTCTGCCTGTCTGATGCGATGTAGTCTGAAGGGGAATTGAGTTATCATTCTCAATTGCCACAGGCTCATTATTTATTTCAAAATTAGACAATACTCTATTTTCTGAATTTTGATTAATTTCGTTTATTTCGGGAGAGATTTCAAAAAACGAGTCAATATCCCATGTTTCATTTTCAATTTCACCTAAATAACTACTACCCTTTAAAGATTCATTGAATTTAACTGATCTCTCTTCAATTACTTTTTGATTTTTAATATCATAAATTCGATATCCCCTCCTTTCTCTAGCATATCCTAGCATAATTCCCCGTCTTCCTGGAACTTCAAATTTATTTCTCAAAACTTTCGGAACGTGAAAATAGGCCACACAGCCAAATTTTTTCAGATAATTTAATTTCGGTTTATTACCTGTCCAAATTTCTAATGGAATTTTTTCTTTCCCTTTTCGTGGTGTTACATTAGATACCTGAGTACTACAATTCGCACTTCTTCTACGGGGACCACACGATCTACACGCTGTGTGCTATGAACTTTATTTATGCTGTGTGCGGTATTTCTTAATCGTTTTATTTAATTGTCCATAATAAAGTGTGCTGTCCAGAAGAGGTCTCAAGAATTATTTTACAAAAAGAACAACAAATTGGTAGCAGAGCGTGGTTGAGAACAAAACTGATAAGTTTTTAGGTATGGAAATTGAAAAACATGAAAATGGTATTTATTTATCTCAGTGTGATATATTAATTCATTATTGATTAAATATAATTTAGAAAATTGTAAAAGTGTTAAGACTCCAATTGTGAAAGGGGAAGATAAAAGTGTTTCTTCTACAAATGAATTTATTGACATTACTATGTATCAGGAATTAATTGGTGAACTTTTGTATTTAGCTAATAGAACTCGCCCTGATATTTCATTTGTAACATCTTATTTATCACAATTTAATCATAAACCAGAGAAAAGACATTATAATTTGGCTAAAAGAGTATTAAGATATTTGATGGGTACAAAAGAGAAAAAATTGTTTTATGAAAAAGAATTTGGTATTTTAAGTGCTAGTTCAGATGCAAGCTGGGGAAATGCAGAAAATGGAAAATCATTTTCTGGTGGTGTAATCTTACTGGTAATTCATTAATTTTATGGAAATGTCGTAAACAGAAAAGTGTTAGTCTATCAACATGTGAAGCAGAGTTATTTTCTATTTCTGAAATTTGTAAAGATATAATTTGGACTGTAAATTTGTTAACTGAATTAAAATGTAAACAATTTATAAGTAATGCTGTAACTTTAAATTCAGATAGTCAAGCAGCAATTCAGTGGATTAAGGGTAACCGTTCTTCAAATAAATCAAGGCATATGAATTTACGTTTTCATTTTGTGAAAGATTTAATTGAAGATACTGCAATAAAATTGGAATACATTCAAACTGATGTTTTAATTGCAGATTTTCTTACTAAAGCCACGAATGTACAAAAGTTACAATATTCAATGGAAAAAATTTCATTACTCTCATGATTTTTATGTCACTGTATTTGTTATATTTTATGTGTATTATGTATATGTGTTTATGATATTGTTCTTGTGTTTGAAAAAAAAATGTATCACTCGCAGGAGGGGTGTGTTGGGTTGAAGCGAGCGAACTATTTTTTCTGGCGTAAGGATATCTGTGTGATGCGCCCACGCGTTCTTTTTCCCGCTTAATCCAACGCACTTCTTCTACGGGGACCACACGATCTACACGCTGTGTGCTATGAACATTATTTATGCTGTGTGCAGAATTCTTAATTGTTTTATTTAATTGTCCATAATAAAGTGTGCTGTCCAGAAGAGGTATGAAGAATTATTTTTACAAAAAGAACAACAAATTTAATAATTTTTTCTTCATGGAACTGCAGTAGGTACTTAATCATTATTCATTAATAATAATAATCTTATTAATAAGAATCAAATAAGTGAACAAATGAAAATTAAAATGCTACCAAATATATGATTATTTGAACTTAATTTATCATGGTTGCTACAGTAAAATATCTATAAATTGTCAACCATTATTTAAGTCTTACTTATATCTGATCCACCTTCATATATATATTAAAAGATATCAGCTGTGCACCTTTCAGATTTTACAATATTGCAACCAAATTTATTAGCTAAAACTATTATTTCAGGAAGCAATATGTCATAAGATATTTCACTTTCTCAAATTGGTTATTTTAACTTATTCATTTGGATAAAATAGTTTTATGTAAGAATGATTATAAAGTAAAATTATTACAACTAAAAAAAAAAAATTCAACTTTTTTTTTTTTTTTGAAAAATTATAAGCATGAGATTTTTACAGAAATCATTTAAAAAAAATCAGAGCAATATGTATTGAACATGCAAAAGTCAGAAATTAGTGACACAACAAAATATAAAAGAATAAACGCTAACCTGGAATTGTCTTCTTTCCTGTAAAAAGTATTAGAGGAGATTGATTCAGCGGCACATGCATGAGAAAGACTAGATCCTCTAGGTCGGCCAGTAGGTCCTGAGAGTAAAAGTGAATATCAAAGTACAAACTTGGCTTCAATAGTGCTAAGCAACATGCACAAATGGTTTTCAAATAACAAAGCTTAATGCTTTACATATTAAGCAAATATGCATGTATTAAAAATAAACATTCTTGCTAAATTTTTTGAAGCAGCAAATAATAAAGCCACCAAACTTTTGAAAATTAGTTAAGCATAGATTTGGCAAACATGCTATCTCATGCATTGTTTCATGACAATAATAATGAAAGATATTCTTTTAAATTTGTTTGTTTTACTTTCACTATTTGTGTGTAATTCTTTCTGGTAAAAAGAAAATTTTATATACCAATAAATCTCTATAAAACATATATTTTACATAGATTATTTATTAATGGTGCGTTCAGAAGCAACATGAGGGCAATTGGCAATGGTCCAAGAAATTTTAAATAACAATCAAGTAATGATAACAATTGAGTTGCCTTCAAACTTTTTCACCACACTAATATGAGGAATCAGCCTCAAAAGGTTTAATGTGCATACAGGGCCGATCCTAGCAAGTCTGCAGTGCCTGCACTGCACGCACACAGTTAAAACAAGGGGCGGCCACATATAGTTCTATCAATCGTGCAAAATTTTTTGTGAATTTCTCAAAATAAAACTTATGATGAGTTTAATAAATATGCTGAATTTTAAATAGTTATTAAAAAATCAAAACAAGTCCCATTTCCTGATAACATAGCCTAGTTTAAGAAAAATAGAATGTTAGTCCACAGCGTATTGATCCGTTGTCCATTAATACACTTTATACACATCTTTCATTTAGTAGCAAAATCTGTGACAGATCTGGCAATACTGCTAGAAAAAGTTTTTTTTTTTGCTCATTAGCGATACTAGTGGGGCACTGTGGATCAATGCTTAACAAAGGTGTCTCAAAAATGATTTTCGCAACATTTGCTTTACAGAATATCTATATGGTTAATATTAACTAAGATATAGAAGTGTTTAAATTCAATATTGAATATTTTCAATTTTGGAAAACAAAATAGAGGACAGTTATTTTTGCATCTATTTGCATTTTTATTAATGTTTTACTTTTTACTCTTATACAGGTAGATGTGTTTATAAAGTCAACGTTAAGTATCAATCAAAACACGAAAAATTCTCCAAATAGGTGGCACATTAGGTCTTTGTAGAAGGCGGCTGACACCCTAGAATCGGTCCTGTGTGCATAAGCTCTGACACAGAGCAATTATAAATATATTAGAAACACTAATTTATACAAAGTCCTATTTTTTTTGTACACCTCCACTTTCATACACATTTAAAGAACTAATCAAAAAGAAAAATCAAGGTTTATCTAAAACTGAAATTGTCATCTTTAATTGACTCCTGATTCAGTTCATTGATGCACAGCATTATAATTATTTATTCACATTTAGAATAGTTTGTCATTTAAAAATCAAGTATCTTCAAAATTTTAATGCAATGTTCAATATTCTGAATGAAATCCTCAAAAGAAATTTTTAAGCTCATCAATATTAGAAGATGTTATAAATATAAAGGTTATTAAATATTTTCAAGCCACAAGATAAAACTTGATTGTCTTCCAGGGAAAAATACTGTTTTCCTTCTATTTGAATATTCATTTCATTTATAACAATCCAAGCCATCAATTCTAAGCTGCATCCCAAATTCTCAATAAATTTTGTGAAAAATAAGAGTGTGAAATGGCATATCAATATCCAATATTTATGAAATTAAAAAAAATGAGAACTAATAATAAGTTAATTTATTTTACCAGTATCAAAAACTTTTAAATACATACATGAACATGTAATTGCTCTCCCTGTCTTGTATTCAATTTTCCCCATTTAACAAATTTTTTCACCTTTGTTTCTAAGCTACACCTGATTTTCAATAGCATTAATATTGGAAAAAAGTGCGGCTTCAACTCGAATAAATATGATAATTCCATTACATATTTCTGGTACACATGTACATATCCATTAATTTCCCTGATTTTAATAAATTCATTACATAATTCTTTCTGGTTATCAAATGGTTATGAATAGATGAAAACTACAATTCATCGTAAAGAGAATCACTGATGTACTTTCCTCTGCTCAACAATAAATGATGCAAATAGTAAACATGAATTAATTTTAAGGTTTTAACAGTTTCAATCTAACATTTTTTATTGCAGATTTCGAAAAAATATTTCTTACAAATATTTTTATTTGTAACTGGAACTTCAAAAAATGCAAAATTTTGTATTCTCTGCTGTTACATAAAACACAGTATTGATAAAGAAATCTGGCTCTATTCTTTTTCCTTATTGTATTTGCTCTAAAAACTTACTACAATATTTTATGACAAAAAAAACCTGAATGGGGATTGCACTCCAAAGCAAAACAGCACATATTGGTGATGGACCTTGCAATTTTGAACCACTGTTCAAGTGATGAGAATGACACCTGAGCTGGCCCCCACTCTCAAGCTTCTCTGCTCAACCAGTGTGAGAAAATTGAATCTTGATATAATGTGCATTTGCCACTTTACACAGAAGGTCTTTAGTGATATCATGACTCAATAGAAACACCAATCACAAGTTTGCAGCTACTTGGTTACCACAGCCACTTTTTTAATAAACGAAAGACTTGCTTGAATAGCAACTCAATACCAATAGAAGCCCTTAGCACCTAAACAGATTATAAATGCATTAGTGCCTCTATAAGGTAGGTTTTTATAATGACTCCAGGACAAAACCCCCTCAACAAAAATAATGCTGATCATAAATTTGTGACTATTACCACTCTGCTACCATTGTTTCTTCAGAAAAGAGACTATGTTTTTGTATTAAATTTTACCACTATGCCATATACTTCTAAGTCATAATCAAAAAATAAGGTTGAAATTTAAGCAAGAAATGATGGTCAAATATTAAACATCTGGCAAAACTTATGAAAATCCTAAAAATCATAATCTCTTAAAATTGTTACAAGTAATACCTTTAAAGATAATTTAAGTATAAATAAGCATAAATCACAAATAAATACCTTGAAGCGCAGAAGTGGTTTCTAGATCTTTCCTGCCCTCGAAATTCCCAGAACATGTCTCAGTCTGGCACATTTTCATATTTGATTCAGAAGAACACGACACAGAACCAGATTCACTGAATTCTGCAACATGCTTCACAACTTCCATCTGATGTCCTGCCCGAGTTGTTGGTGGAGGTGTTCCAGATGGTAGAGGTGGTGGTAGTTCGAAGAATTGTCGCCTCAGTTCTGCTGTCATTGAGGACGTAGATGCCCTCGAGTTGTGGGAGGGACTCTTTTGTCCAGCAAGAGTGACCTGGGCAGTAGAAGTGTAAATGTTGCCTGGATCACTCTGACTGGCAGTATCAACAGCACTTGGACTGGTGGATGCAGCGGATGACACCCCCGAAGATTCTGATAAAGAGGAGTTGCCTTGTTTACGGTCTGCTGCTCCATGTAAAAAACTCTGGTTCAACTGGAGGTTAGCAGGGGCATTTTTTCTTGGAGGTGGTACTGGACCATCTTTCCAAGGTGGATCAGATACAGATTCATCATCAGTGGAGCGGAGGAGAGAGCTACAATGGCTTGCCTCAGATACAGCAGGAGAAGATGATAACGAGGCACGAGCATCTTGCACTTTCATATGCACAGAAGACTGTTCTGGTTTAATGGAATCTTCATTGGATTTGGTTTCTGTGAACTGGCTTAGTGAGCATGGCAATACAGGAGACTTTTTGAAGACAGAATCATCTGTGAGCATGATTTCAGGGTAATCATCATCAGAAGTGATGGTGGAGTAAAGAAGATCGTCTGCAAAATGTGATACCAATAAATTTTGCATCAAAGTAGAAAGTATTCAAAAACAAAAAATTTTACACTTGAAAAACAGCATATACACAACAATTTTATCATTTTTTTTAGGAGAGGAGAAAAAATTTAATGCTTTTTCTTATTTTAAATGAACAAAAATGATAATGCATAGAATTGTTACAATCCCTTACCAAACAATATCTGTGACTTTTATATTAGATTTTAATGTTTCCCTATAGCATAGTTTCTTTCTCTTTAAAATA
>BMAO01033009.1:0-16999 GCA_019973975.1 Trichonephila clavata
ATAATATTTATTTCCATTTTAACACCCTTTTTATAAGCTTCACTTGTATGTAACGGAATCTTTGAACTCACTTTTTACACACTTTAAAAGGTCAGATTAATTCGAAATTTTTTACGTGTCCAAAACTGATGACAATACAATAGTTTAATAATTTTATTCCATAGTCCTGATCAGCATTAACGATTTCCCATTTTCAGTCTCATCTCTCATCTGACGACTAATTTAGATCCCATTTCCTGATTTGGGGACTAAAAGATCATTCACCACTTTGTCGTGAATTATAACCTCCCCTAAGATTATCATCTCCCGTCTAACGTTAAAGGTTTCTGGATGTGTGGCGGATTAGAGAATTCAAAAGACATAGTTACAAATCACTATATTTATTGATACCTATTAATCAAGGAAGGTTACAAACACACGATTCAAATTAAGAACAATAAAACACAGTGGAGTATGAGAAGGAGTTACTACTAGCGGAACTACGGAATCGGGACTGAATCCACGAAAGATCAACACGTATAACCACAGCTAAAACACGTACACGTATTTACCAATTTCTAAATTACTAACCTTATCTTTGTAACTTCGCAGTTCCGTCGTGGTGATGAATTTATAACTGCTGGATAGGTGACAGCTAAGGATCCACACTCGATTCCAATTTCAATCTTCAGCTCTCCTGCGTAGCTCGTCGCGTAACTGATAACTAATACTGTCAACAACTGCGTGTTGATTTACCGGTGCTTCAATTCATTTGACTTCAAAAATCTAACTCTTCAGTTTACTACTGTTTAACTCGCGAAACCCGAACTTATATAATATTTCTCATTTGCCTAAGTCACGCTTTGGCTCCCGGTGGAGATTGGTTGAAATAAATAAAACTTTAAAGAAATATTGAGGAGGTTAGTGAAAATCGTACAGATCCGTCACAACTTAGTTCGAATAACTATAAAGGGGTGTTTTTTCAGTTTTTAACTATATATTTATTTTACCATTTCTTCTTCGGGAGAGATCAAATTTTGCTGGGAAGACAAACAGAAACAAAAAAATATTTTGTGTACATACAAAAGATAAATATTGAAATGATTTGAGTAAGATAAATATAAGTTTCTGTTTTCATAAATTTTCTAGTTTTTAAATGTGACTTAAACTGGAATTCGAAACCACAAACATGTTTACGAAAATATTTATGGTCTTAAAAATTCTTCGTTTTTGTATATGTAAAGTATTTCAAATATATATATAAATTAATTCAGGTTTTACGATGTTTTCCATTATTTTATTCAATCCATCATTTATGTATCTACAAATAAACAATACACTTTTTTAAGAAAATGTTAAGGATAAAGATGTGATTTCCGTGGAGTCCCTTTCTGGCGTTTTATTATTTATTACAAACTCAAAGGTAATATTTTATGCAGAGCCTGTACATTCCCTGTAAGAGATTTGAATCAAAGAGTCCCCTTTTCTAACGAGAAAGTAAACAAATAGATTTGAAAGAGACGCTATGAATTTTGTAGGAAAGCTATTTAGATCTACAAGGTAACTCTCTGCGCTCCTTTTTTTTATTCTTACTGAATCCAAAGCTTCAGGTATGGGAGCTCTTCCCGTTTGCTTACTGAAATTTTGTAAATTATAGCTTTAAAAAAGATTTCAAAATGAAGACGTTTTCAAAAAAAAGGAAAATTCCTTTATGCTATCAGGCTCACTTACTTATTACATTGTTAGATATTTAAACATTTTTCTAATTATATTTAAAAGTGGCTGTTTTTTCAAGCAACTTTTGAAATGATAATAATTTTATGCAGATTTTCATGCATGTCGTTATTAGCGATCGAATTTTTCAAAAATATTTGCATTACAAAATTAAAAGAAGGAATTATAAGAAGTTAAAATTTTCTTGCCGATCATATATCATCAGTTATCCAGCTACTTGCGCCAACTTTATTTTTAAAAAATGGAGGTTGGGGATTTTTTTTTGGTTTTTAGATTTATTTAATAGGTTTTAAGAAAAATATGCTTAAATTAAGAAGAGAAAAGAAATTATTATCACAAATGGGAAAAAATGGGTACAAATTTACAAAAAAATTACATATAAATGGGACACAATCTGTACCAAATGTTTATGAACAAATTTTCAATTTTGATGTGTTTTTGCTGTTATTCATTTTTGAAATGACTTTCAGGATAAGAGATATTTTATTTTTTACTAAAACTAGAGCACTTTCATCTTAGTTATATGAAATTGCGTAAAAAAACCGTGTTTTTTTCACATAAGGGACTGTAAATTTTGTAATTAAACAGTGACTGATAAATATGAATGTTACAACATTTATACTATTATACAGAACACACACAAAAAATATTCAGTTAATTATTTTCGAAACTTTTTGAGCAATCGCTGTTCTCATTCGAGCATTTTCGGAAAAACACATTTCGTATGCATTTTAAATGTAAAGTAGTGGCAACCTTTTCTAAAATATTTGTACTTTTTTGTTCTAGTGAAAGGAAAATAATAAACTTCGTATTTTTATAAAGCCAATAAGATGGCCTATAAAATAAAATCATAAAAAAATTGGCAATTTTTGACAGCTTTCACAATTTTAGGGTAGTCGGATACCTTATATATTCATGTACCTTCAATATTTATATTACAGAATTTTCCTATCTCATTCAGACTTTTTCCTTTTTTTTTTATTGGAATCATCTTCACTGTTTTAATAGTAAAGTGAATAAAGATATATTTTTCCACTTGATAAGAAAAAGGCTTTTCGAACGAGTATTTTTAAAGGTAATATAACAGAGATAATGGATTATTTTCATGCTTTTAATATCAAAGAAATCTATTGGAAAAACTTCTTTTTTAAAATCTACAGATATTTGAATGAAAAATACGATATCGAAATACTGTAAGGTAAAAATTTCGAAACTTACGACAGAAAGATACAAGAAAAACGTTGACAGTATGCTAAAAATTTGGACTTTGTAGTATAAATTTTGAAAAATATCCACATACTGGATCGAAATTTTATATCATTAATGATTCCGTTCAATTTAAATTTTAATCATCCTTTTTAACTAGTTGTTAATTTTTACAAAAAATAAAAACTTTCTAACAGTAAAAAATGCACATTGTATTCCTTATATATAAATAACATAACTTTCTTTTTTTTTAGAAAAATATGACGGAAAGAATTTGAGGAAATCGTCAAAAGTTAATGCGTTAGAAAAGCAAATATTTACTCAAATTAAAATGATATATATGACGGCGTAATGTTGATGATAAGCTTTGTAAATGCTTATAATGTAATGCTAAAATCTATAATCCATTAAAATATCTATGAAAACATGTAAATCCGATAGAAATTGCTCACGTAATTAACTGCTGTTTATTTTTCATTCGTCTCGCCAGCTCAAGAGTATTTTGTTTTATCTGACTAAGGACTTTTCTTAAGCTTAATTTGAACAATGCTTTCCTGCGCAATAAAAATTGTCTTTTTACTACGGAATCAGACATTTAAATTAAAGAGACTCCGCTCAATATCTAGAGAAGAACAAGATTTAGTTACGAAAAATGTATCAAATTATATATTTTTTATTTGTTTGAATATTTTATAATGTGTGAAAAAAAATTACTTCAATATAAATCAAAGTAATTGATAAATTTATGTATTGCTACCGTTAAAGAATATAATTCAGTTACTTCATAGAATAACTATGTATTGCATGAAATAACTATACAAGACAGTTAATGTATATAATAGATGAAAAATTAAATAGTTCTTTTGTAAAATAACTAATGATAGACCGTTAAAGAGCGAAAAATAAACAATTTCAGAGTTATTTTATAAATTAATTTAACATAAATAGCTAAAACCTCTCAAAAATACATTTTACACCAATTGCGGATGATTAATAATAAGGGAAAGTAGAGATAATATAACCTATTGCTCATATTGCTAGCATTAATTTTTAAAAAAAAAGATTTTTTTTTTTTTTTTGTATTTGTATTTGTTACTGGCACAAGTAATTTTTCTACTCCTTGAACTTCAAGGATATTGTAACGCCAGAGTAGCCAATAGTTACGTGGGACATTTTCCTGTACCTTTTTTTAGCACTTTTTACTTCTGCTATCTAAGTTAATAAGTTTTCAAGAGTAAATGCAGTACTTTCTTTCCTTTGTCCCACGTTTATTTAATAAAGGTTCAAATCTCTCGCATTGAATCTTTCTTATTTACAGGTTAGTCTTCTATTCTTGCAAAAGTCATTGCTTGGAAACAGGTTGCAAAAATATTTGTTAATAATACAAAATGTAAAACACTAACATGTATACACCGTCTGAATTCTACGTTTAAAAGCAAAGGAATGAAGAGTACACACACGTCATTGCAAAGTAGCTATAAGCGATTCAAAACTAATTTTAAAAGCAGCTGTATATAGAATCAGTTCAAAACAACTCTTTCGAATGCTGTATTTCAAACTTAAGCGATCAAGTAATCGGTATTCTATAAAATACCTAATTAAATCATACGATTCAGTAATTTTATGTACTTAACTGACTTGTCCAGCTATTTCTTGAAATACCTAGTTATTTCTATAAAATAATGTATTTCACACTTTAACGTTAACATATATAACTGTAAATTACATACAAAAAGAAAATGAAACCCATCAATATAAAATTCAGCCAAATTGCATATCCGTATCAAAATGAAAAACATTGTTGAGTAACTTTTCTACCACAGTGGGTATATGCAATAGGGTGGTAGCGGTTATGTGGAAATATTGATTGTATAACCTACCTATGAATAGATGTTCTATGGTGTGGAGATTAAGAGAAAAAACACACACACACACAAATAATTTCAAAAATTTTAAAATTGCCGGCTTAAAAATACTTAATTTTGGTTTGATGGTTTCAGACTCAAAATAAAATTATTTTTCTTCCATATAAATGATGATTATTGATAAAGGAGTACTGAGTATGGAATAGTACAGCGTAGATTGCAGCTTTTCATATATAACCCCAACTTCTTTCTCTCTTTCTCTACACTGTCGAATCAGTCCGATCCAAAAAATTTTCAGCTTTCCTTTCTATCGATCACTGCTATTTTGGCAGTAATTTTTTATTAATTTAACGCTAAAGAAGCTGATAAATATACCTGATGTTTTTTACTCTAACTATGTCCTCTCAACGCAATAAATGTTAAAAAAATATTAAAATACCTGTTTTTCTTTCATAACAATATAAAATATAATAAAAATTTATAAGTCAAGTAATATAAAAAAAATTTATAATTCAATTCCTACTTAGATCAGCAAAAAAAAAAAAAATATATATAGTTACTTTTTATTAAATAGTTACAGTTATAATCAGAATCACAACATTAAGTGGCAATTAATTTTTAATAATTATCTTTAAACTATTGTATTGTTATCCAAAATAATCATATATATAAAATTTCATTTCAACTGAATTATTTGAAACGTGAGGGGAAAAAATCTTTTTAAAGTTTTGACCCAAGTCGCTAAAAATGAAGCCAACGTGGCTGTATCTATAATCTTTTAAATAATTATTTTCAATCAATTAGCTTTAATTCATTATAATTAAATTATCTTATTGTTACCCAAAACAATAGATAGAAAATTTCAGCTCAAATGAGCGCTTTAAAATGTAAAAAAAAAGCTTTTTCAAGTTTTGACATAAGTCGTCAAAAATTATGCCAACGTAAATGCATTCATAATTCTTTGAATAATTAGTTTTAATCAATTAATTTGTATTAATTATAAATTAAATTACTATATTGTCATTTAAAATAATCATGTGTATAAAATTCCAGCTCAATTGAGTGCTTTAAAATGCATTTTATAAAAAGGTTGAAAATTTGAACAAGACAAATATAGAGTGTGAGCTAATAGTAGGAATTGAAAAATTACTTTTAATTTTTCCATTAAAAAAAGCTCTTTAAATACAAGGTGTGACAATTAAATTCCTGGACTGGGCATTCCCTAGCTGTTGGGCTTGGTGTGAAGGAGTGGGGATGGCAAAAAGTTTATCTTGATCTTTCTGGGGCTGGTGGCATGTTATTCCATCCTTCTATCTAGTTCAATTTGTTTTTTATCCTTGTTTGAATCAGACATTGTAGTGTCGAAACGCCGCGATCATACTAAAGTTAAAAATCGAGCTCCTCTTACATTTGAAATTCCTCTTGAAATAAAAAAAATCTAACTTCATGTTTTAAATTGTTAAAAGAAATGTTTTGAGGTAACTGCACATTTCACGTGGACACATTTGTTAGTAGCGCAAACCGATTTTTGGAAGTTTGGGAGGTTTTTGAAGGTGATATATATTCTGATCGACGTGTATCATCAAAATCTGATGAAAAACTTTGAAAAAAATTAATGAAATCAAGAGAAACGACCAATATTTGAGTGTCGGATGATGTAAGATATTACGAACATTGACAGAGACACAATAAGAAAACTTATGCCGAGAATTTGCAAGTGGTGAAAGTTTGCGCAAAACTGGTACCAAAATTTCATCCAAACAATACCCCGATGCACATTGCGCTCTCTGTAAGAGTTCTTGGTGGTCAAACGCATTATTGTGCTCGAACATCCACCGTACTCACAAGATCTCTCCCCATACGATTTCAGCCTGTTGCTTAAAATGAAATGCATTGAAGGGAACACATTTTTGATCTGTTGCTGTTGTGCAGGCAAAAATGGCAGACTTGTTGAAGATGGTGAGACTTAATGAGCCCAGTACTGCTTTGGACGGTAGAAAACTAGTATGTAGCTGTGTATGATAGGGTAAAGGAGTATGTTCAAGGGGATTAAAAGATATTTGTACATTTTTTTTCAATAAAGCTAATTTTTTAGAATTATCTGGTTAATTAATTGTCAAAGTGGTATCTAAACTTCATCCTTCTCTTGTGGTAGTACATAACATAAAATTAATTTTTTATTTTATTTCCCCCTTCCCCTTTTCTTATCTATTTACAAGAGAATATCTTTTGCACATAGGGGTAAGTTTTGAAATTCTAAAAAGAAATATTTAGATCCAACCTAATATATATATATTGAACTCTCATGGCTGTTACGCGTTTATAAAATAGCGACTATGACTTTTCAAAAAAAAAATTATTTTTTTACAGATTATTTTTTTATTTTGAAAACTTTTTATCATTTATTTAATATTGTGTTGCTCTCGGAGGTATATTTTCTGATTTTTCAAGTAAAGGAATTTTCAAATATATTAGTACACTTATATGGCTATAAACAAGTTAATGCTTGGGAGCTTCAGAGGAAACCTTTCATAAAATGTAGTTTGATAAAAACCAAACAGACCAAATTTTCCCGAAAAATTATTCAATAAATATGTTTTGTCAAATAGATCAGAATTTTCACAAAAATATCTGTCCATAGTGAGTTTTGAGAAAATGTCAACAAGTTGTTATGTATCGAATCTTGTTACATTCTAAAAGAAACCATATTTTCATATCAATTTTGTTTGAAGTTAAACCGATTAATTGAAAATAATTATAGAATTCCCTAGAAAATATAAGACATTACGAAACTCTGTAACTATTTAAAATTTACTTTGTCTCAAAATGTTTTGCACAAGAAGCAATAATACATTGAATAAATAAAGGAGCAAATTACAAAAAAAATTATGTTTAAAATGTCTAATCACTAGTTCACTTTAAAAAGAGCAAGAAATTTTTTACATAATAATATTAGATTTAACGTAGTGTCAATAGATTTAGTTAAAAGGATCTGATGTTATCTTAGTAAAAAGGGTGATTATATATGTAAACTGTTAAATTTTTACAATTGAAATACATATTTTTTGAATAATGCTGTAAGGAAAAATAAGTCGTCTGTTCTTAACTTGTACACGATTGTTCTGACAAGAAAAATTAAGGTTTGTCGGTGCATTACAGACAAAAAATCCCTTATTTCCTTTTTAGAACAACTGACCTGAAATATAGCAGGCATGTTTTGTTAAATAGATATCCGAAAAAAACGAGTTTTACGGAAATCGATTTCAGGAGGAATCGATTCCGTAAAACAATGGAGTATCGAAATCGGTAAAAAATTCTGTTTTTGAACTGACCTACAGACTTGAAATTTGGCAGAGCAGTTCCTTTAGTGCAGAGATCCATCAAGAACGACCAGACCAACAAGGAAGTTGCGCTAACGCTATCGAAAAAATTCCCGTTTTTAAACTAATAGGCTACAGACTAAATTTGTCAACCATGTTCCTTTTGTTGAGTAGGATCCCTGAAAACGGGTTTTGAGAGGAAAGGAGAGAGTTATACGTGGGAGTAAATGGTAAATATATTTCCGAAAAAAAATATTCAAGTGTTGACCTTTTTAAACCAAGTTGAGACAGCTATAAGAATGTTTTTGAACACAATCGGAAGCTTAATGCACAATAGGACTTAGACATAAATAACTTAAAAACAGTATATAGTCATTCAACATCATGAAACTCAGTGAAGGGGATGGTCATGGCTAGTTATATATAAGGTAAACAAAAAAAAGTTCTTGCCGTTTGCGTTTTCCATTCAAAGAAGTGAGAATAAGTATACAAATTCGTGTATGACGGATTGAGAAACCGTCAGTCGAGAATAGGAATATCAGTTGTTATAAACGCAGGTTAACTACTCACATTCATCAATCGGAACTCGTACAGAGCGAAGCGAAATCGACGTATCGAGAAGGAGCTCGTTCGGGGTTGTTTACTTTACTACTTCAAAGTGGGCTTATCAGCCGCTGCATCAAGTCGCCGAATATGTCAAGCGTTTAGGGATAGTACTGTCAATGAACGTACGACACAAGGCATTGATTTCAAAAATTAATTCAGGTCGGGAGATTTGTCCCTCTATAATAATGCTCGAAAAGGACGACCACAGACCTTGGATCACGAAGCCCTGCAGGTGACCATTGAGGAGGACAGTAGTCAAACGTGTGGTGAACTTGCCAGACAATTCAACACTTCCAGTGAAACGGTTAGACTTCATCTGCACCGCTTAGGTAAAACGTGCAGACTAAGCAAGTGGGTTCCTCACACGCTTCTGGAAGTCCATAAGCAACAACGAGTGGCAGCAGGTTTATTGTTGCTTTCTCACCACTGTAGCGCATCCATATTCAATCGGGTGCAGACCAGTGACGAGAAGTGGGTCCTGTAAGACACACCCAAGCGTTCCAAACACTGGTTGTCACTCCAGGATACTGTCCCGCACAGTGCAAGACCACCTAAACACCCACTCAAGATTATGCTTTGTTTCTGGTGGACTTGTTGTCAAGTGGTTCACTGTGAGTTGCTAATAACGGGCCAGATGGTCACTGCGTACCTGTATCCGCAGCAGCAATTGGAACGAGTACAACAGGCATTGCATCAGAAGGAGCCAGCACTGGTTAATCGAAAGGGTGTTCTGTTGTTGCATGATAACGCGAGGCTGCATGACGCGCAGGTGGCCAGGAATACGATACAGCGACTTGGTTGGGAGACTTTGTGCCACCTCCTTACTCACCTGACCTTGTACCATCAGTTACCTCTTCCATTCCCTGGACAATAATCTTCATGGTAAATCCTTCACCAATGAAGCAGGCGTGCGCCAAGCTCTCACGGACTTCTTTGCGTCCCACACCCCGAGTTTTACCGCAAGGGGATTGAACAACTGGAGACACGTTGACAGAAGGTGCTGGATGCCAATGGTGATTACTTCAAGGACTAACAATAGGCTACGCTGTTTGTATGTCATGTTCTTTTGGGTCATTAAAAATGGCAAGAGCTTTTTTGCTTAACTTGTATATTTCAAGTGGTAAATAATTTCACATGGAAGTATTTTCTTTTTAACACTGTAGTTTGTTATGATAGATAAATAATATTAAGAATTTCTCCCTGCCCCTCCCCCTCCTTCCTCCTCTCTCTTTTATATACAGAATGCCCTAAAAATAGAGCCCAAACGGCACAGCCAGATTCCTCGTTAGGAGTATATAAAAAATGGTCTAAGAGCTGTATCTGTACGATCCATAGTTTACGAAACAAATTCGGTAAATGATGAATGATGATGCTTGAAGGGGTTCCGGCGCATTTCTGTGACTGACTGCATATGGCATGTCTGACTGCATATGGCATAACTCGAGTTCTGGCTCGGACGGGGTCACCACGATCGCCAGATCTCACACTGTCGGATTTTTTTCTATGGGGACACCTCAAGGCATTGGAATATCGAGGCGTAGTTATTACATAAACGGACTCAGCTGTTCATCTGCATTCTGCTTACATTCTACCCAATGTGCATGAATGACACTTCAATGTTTCAATGGTTCCTGAAGTAGCATCTGCAATTGCCAGAATAGAAATTACCAGGCGAGATATTTCTTTAGCAAGCGAGATCAACCAAGCAACGTGTTTCTGAAACACATCAATCATACGAAGCACTTCAATATCCAATACTGTTTCCACGAGGAGAATGCCGATATTATCTTGAATTGTATCAAATTAATTCCACTAAATGTGCTGTAACATCAAACAAAAGTCAGTTGTATTGGTTTTTATGCATACTGTGTCATAATTCGAGCTGATCAGCCCAACCATATTCTGAAATGTTTTCAACTTTTTCAGCAATTCATTATTTACATGTACGCTAAAGTTGAAAGCTAACAACTTAATTCCGTTCATCACAATCAATCGAAACTTAGATCCAAAGAGTATATTCACTTACGAGTTACAATCACAAATGATAAGAAGAAAGATGGCTTTTCTTGAAGAACGTTGAGCATTAAATTCGCTTAGCACGCTTAGGCAAAACACCCATGGAGATTTTGGAAATGTTAAGTTGTGTATGGTGAATCTACCATGGTGAGATTCAGCGATTACGAATGGCATCAGCGTTTTAAAGAGGCCGAGAATTAATCGAAGACGATTAATACGTTGGACAACCTTCGACTTTACGGAACGCAGAAAATATTACGTTGGTGTCTGAATTTGTTCGAAAAGATCGTCACCAAACACTTGCACAAACTGCTGAGGCTACACACTTCTCGAAGACGTCGTTTCAGGGATTCCATTCGTTGTAAACGGCCTCACTTCTGACAGAGTGACGACTGGTATCTTCTGCATGATAATGTGCCAGCATATCGATCCCAATTAGTTAAGAGTTCCTAGCCCAAAATCACACTGACGTGCTTCCACATCCCCTATTCACCAGACTTAGCCCTGTGTTACTTTAACCTGTTCCGATCAATGAAAAAACATTTACAGGAACGCCGTTTTGTGTCATCAGATGAGGTAAAAGTAAAATCGCAGAGGGAGGCCTTACGAAAGGTTGTAAAAAATGGCTTCCAGAACTTATACGAACGTTGGCAGAAGTGTATCGTAGCTCAGGGAGACTACTTTGAAGTTGGATATGCTTCGGTGCTGTGAACTATTCAGGGTAAGATTTCATACACATTGTCCCCGAACTTTTGGATCATACTACGTATACACCAAATTATAAAACCAAAAATGTTGTCTATCCTATTGCGTTACGCCAGGTGAGTTACTATGAATTATTATTATTTATATAAAATAATAATTCAACTAACTATTGAAAATACTACTAAAACTCATTTTATTTACAAGCTGTTACAATACAGATTGACAAGACAACATCTGCCGGGTTCAGCTAGTTTATTTATATGATCTTAGTCCTAAGAGTAAGATGTTTGTATTGTATTAATATGATTCTTTTACTTTAACAAGTTCTGCTTACTTTGATTTTACAGTATATACACAATTTAGACCGAGAATATGAATGAATGAATACCCCAAAAAATGAAAGTATGATCAATGATTTCCCACAATTAGTTTCCTATATATTTTTAAATGAAATATTTATTTGCACAAGGAACTGACAGATGCCAAATATAGTGCGTTGGACGCGTGTTAAAATGCTTTGAAATAATTACTGCCATTACAATACTCATATCAATTGACTGTGTTTTTGAATTTATTTTCAAGAATCTAACAAAACACACTTTATGTTTCCTAAAAATCGATTAACTTTTCTTTCCCTAATCTTAGCATTCTTTTTTTTTTAAAAAAAATACATAAATAAAATCATACAGATAAAGGAAAAGAAATAATTCACAAAAAAACGAGCACTCTGTGGTGACAACTTCCTG
Organism: Trichonephila clavata; assembly: GCA_019973975.1. Classification (NCBI taxonomy): domain Eukaryota; kingdom Metazoa; phylum Arthropoda; class Arachnida; order Araneae; family Nephilidae; genus Trichonephila; species Trichonephila clavata. Next base: position 12,178 of record BMAO01033009.1, read on the forward strand.
CGCCAAACATTTCTCGTCAAAACATGTCTATTAAAAGCAGAAAACGACCAAAAAATACCATTATCATCATTTTTTCCTTCACCGTAAAAAAAGGGAAGGGGGAAATCACATCACACATTGACATAAAAGATAAAATTGACAATAAAACTCACATCGAGAACCTTTAGAGATGTGGCACAAAATTGCACATTACATTTTTTTGTCTCCTTACAGAATCTTGGTTATTTTTACGGGTTAACGAGTTTCAAGAAGGTTCAAGAAGTTGAAAACCTTTGTGTGTGTATGTAATAGGTTTCTTTTATATACAAACCGCTACTTTTGCTTGCAATCGGATACATTTTTGTGGATAAAAGTGGAAAGGGAAGTGTTTCTTTTTTCAGTGAGGAGCTTTGTTTCAAAAGATTCGTGAACACCCTTAGAATAACAGTAAACGAATTAGTTATTACCGAAATGCGCGAGGAACGAAGTTTGCATATTTTTATAAAAATGGAAAAGACGCGTTGTTCAATTTTTTGCTTAATTTCTAAATTCTATGCTTTCTGAACCGATGAATGAAAGGAGTTCTTAGAAGCGGAATTATTGTCTCACTCTCACTATACAGGGTGTCTCAAAAACTCAAAGTCAAGCAGGATGGGTCATATCAACTTTGGGGAAAGTAAAAAAATAAAATATTCCACATCATTTTTTAAAGTGATGAATAGCATATTTTTGAAAATATGGTAAATTGACACCTTCCATTACATCATTAAATACTGTGACCGTAAATTTCGCAATTTTACAGTGACTCTTTAGCTGACGTGATCTTGCTGCTTATCACAGTCACAAATCGTTCAAAAAACTTTGCTAATTTGGTTTTAATTGACGTAGAATTTCAGGAAATGATGTTACCTAACTTTGACACTCTAGAAAAAAGAAAAATACTGTATACTACTTCAAAAGATGACCCATTTAATTAAGATTCCAGATTGGTACAAAACTTGCACTTTGCTATGATATGAGGGTGTCAACAGAAATTATTTTAAAATGAAGATGTTTTCCAAATAAAAAATTGACTATGACTGTTATATACAAATAGAAAATAACGAAGAACTTCAGATAAAAAAAAATTTTATTTTACCCAGGTTTGATATGCTTCTCCCTTTCAACCCGGGCCCACCTGACATTGACCTTTGGCCATCCAGTATATTGGTCAGTCAGTTATTTTGTTAATCTATTGAGAAATATTTGAATCGCTTTTCGTATAAGTAGCCATTTTTTTAATTATTTTGTTTTTTATTCCCTTGATTATTATTAAATTATTCCAGCTATGAAATGTGCGTAATTGTTTTTCTGCATTTTTTGTAATATCAATGAGTTTCATCATCAAACCGTTAATAATTCGATATCTAATAATCAAAACCCCTTACTCGGTACTTTTTGTCCAATTAAAAAAAATTTCAGCATTCTTATGAATTAGAGATCTTTCAACTATATTGTACAAATAACTTATAAATAAGTATTTTATTTTCTATGAGTTTTATTCTTCATGGTCACGTGATTAAAGCAATCACGTGTTATCCATTGAATTCAAAACTGACATAAGATTAATACTTGCTATTGTAAAATGCAGAAAAAATTTCAAATCTGGTAATTATAAGTAAAGATATTTAAATATAAGATTCTTCAAACAGTTTTTCAAATTAACAAAACATTTTATACTATACTTGTGCTTTGAAATCACATGCATTATCGCTCCTAACAGCGAAGCGCATGAACTGAATGGTTGAAAACACGTGATTGAAATTATGTGACTATGACATCACATAATTTTTTTAGCATATTGCCCGGAAACACGTGACTCCATTTACCATGTGACACTAGTGTCACATAAATTTGCCCACAGGAAGGTTTTATTTAGCCATTTATTGTGTGTACGTGAATTCTTTACAATTATTGAGTAAATTTTTACAATAATGAGTATCAACGAGGACGTCCAGATTTAGTCCATTCTTAAATTATATGTTCGGGGAATGCATAGATCAGTCGTTCCCAAAGTGATCTATATCGACCAACAGGGGTCTATAATACCCTAGAAGGGGTTCCAAATCAGCAAAAAAAATAATTTGGGTGTACATATGAGGTGTAAATGGGGGTCTACGATAGTGGCCGTTATTGAACCAGATCGTGACTTCTATTTTAAAAGAAAATTTAATTAAATGGAAACCAGATTTTACCTATTTATTTACAAAATTTACTGAGGTTAATTTGCAATTACAAGGGGATAGCATAAATTTTATTGAAACAAGGAAGCATGATTTCAGCGTTTCTTGCCAGAAATAAACTAAAGGAGTACTTATAATATTGGAACACAACGGTTTTCCCAGGTTTTTCAATTAGCCACAGACAATCTGCCAGGAAAAATGAAGTTTTAACCTACGTTTAATATTTAAATGTCCTTTATTCAGAATTTGAAACTAGGTTTGAGAATGCTTTGACTATGGTAATTACCACAGTAGGCAATGAATTCATATGGTCACATTGAAAAAACCCAAACGTCATATTACAAAAGGAATTGATAAGACTAGGCAGCAACGGAGATCTCAAAGTAAATTTCAGAAAATGATGTCATCGATTTTGGCTTTGTACCTGTTATTTTTCTCGAATTATGGAGTGCTGTGAGAAAGTTTTTACTTGCGTTTCTTATGAGAAGTTTCAGATTGGTTGACAATCTTCAAAATAAAAAGAGGAAGGAAGAAAAAGCCTGGAAACACTACGAACCGCGAAGATTTAAAGTTTATCCTGCCAAGATTAATGCCAAATGATGAAAATTTGTTATTGAAGCACTAGCCAGATTCATCCCTCCCATTTTAAATATTTTTTGCTGAACAGCTATTTTATGTATTAACTAAATTTTTATTTAATTAACACGTGTTTAAACAATATACTTCACTACAGTTAGAAATTTAAATCTTTTAATGTAAGTAGATCTATACCACCTGCAGTGGCGTAGCGTACACCCCTCAACCCTCGCACTGCGAGGAGCCATGGATTCTAAGGGGCCCAAAGCTTGACTGAATAGGGGGGCACCAATATTCTTCGTTACGCCACTGACCAACTGTCAAACATTTAAGTTGATAACTTTGCGAAAATTCAATATTATTCTATTTCGGTCTAACGAAAACCGAAAAACATGACAAGGGGTCCATAAGACAAAAAGTTTGAGAACCTCTGGCATAGATGATGTTAAATATAACTCTCTGCTATATTATTCGACTCTTTTTACAAGGTTCTGCATCAAATAATTCAGCTTGAATGTTCCTTTAATAAAATAAATTATCTTATATAAATATTTGTAAGAGCTGCACAGATAATTTTCGATACTAATATTTAATTAAAATAAATTCTTACGCATAAATATTCTTCTTCATCGGCAGTAGCACTACAGCTTGTCACAAGCCAAGGCTGTCCTCTTATTACGACCCCTAGGGAGCGCACCCCACAGTTTGTAAAACGTTGATGTACCCTCAATTTTTGGAAAAGTCTATAATTCGGTTCGCTTTGAATCATTATGTCTAAAAATTTGCTCTAACCATCTAATATCGCTAGACACTTTACAACTTTGACAATATTCAAAGCGAGCCAACAGCGGTTCTTTAAATCCGCTGTAAATTTCATAAATATTAACTGAGCATATAAAAAAACTGTGTGTGTCGGCACCGACACATGACTGGAGTTACTCCTTTAGTACGGTTGTCTTTTATTATATGGTAGGCAAAAGGGTAAATAAATGAACAATATTGAATGCATGCATACATTTTCTTTATTCTATTTACATTTTTCATAATGATTCGGTAAAATAGTATAAATATATTATACATACAGGGTGTCCGGCTAAAAAGCATCCAAAAGTAATGGCATATTATTACAAAACTACTCATCAGAACGTAATAAACTGTCCATCCATGGATTGGAAAACTCTCCGAGAATTTTTGGGTCTAGTCCGATCGGTCACACGTGTGCGTATTATTCGACGATAACTTGCTACACTGACTTCATTAGTAAAGATGTGGACGCCACAGCAAAAGATGCAGTGGGAACTTTAATTAACGGAATTTAAATCAGTCACGCTTGTACAGTGACGTGTTCGAACAGAACGGAATGGGATGTCGTCTTGCATAATAGACTTAAATAGACTCCTACAAAATGAATCATGCACGCGAGATCAACAGTGTCTTCTATCACGAAAACTTAAGGATACTCGCCAGTATGAGATACCAAAGCTCTCGTCTCCTTTATAGTTCTTTCCCATTGGTGGGTAGATTTGATGTCGGAGGGTCGATCTTCCATTTTGTTCGAACACGTCGCTGTACACACGTGACTGATTCAAATTGTGTTAAACAAAATGTGCACTGCAACTTTTACTGTAGTGTCCACATTTTTACTAATGAAGTCAGTGCAAAAAAATTTATCATTAGCGATTGCCGAATTATCGTCTTCGATTGCTCACGTGTGGTCAATCGGACTAGACCTAAAAGATCTCGAACAGTTTTACAATCCATGGATGAACAGTTTAATACCACTAGACAAAAGTGATTACCTCTGCCAGGAGGCTGTTACTGACTTATGAAGATACCGCTACAAAGGGAATATTCTAACTAAATATATTGATTGTGTTGTTGAAATAAAGTTTATTTTTTATAATCATGCTTCGTTACTTTGCTATTCAACGCACCAAAACAGTATTAAATACGTACCAAATTTGGGAATTTTCATTTGTTATAGTCAACTTCTTAGTCAATAGAGCTAAGGCATGAAGTGTCTCTTGGGTCGGAACCGGTTTTTG